>JANQDE010000023.1:279810-424773 GCA_037157785.1 Cephalotes varians
AATGTTGATATATTTTTTTTGGTTGTAAATAATATCGACGGTACACAGTGATTTTATTAAATTATATCGATGCCAATTATAATATTATATATCATGTTCAACAAGACATTATTAAGATAAAAATTAGAAAAGGGATGGATGTCTAAAAGTTACATTTGAAAAGTAACAATAATTGTGAGAAATTAACATCATTTTGTATGTTTATCTTATATCGACTTCTACTTTTTCGAAATCTTTATCTCCTAAAAAATTAACAAATGACTTTATATCATTTCGAGAGCGATGGATTAACAATGTCAGTGTGAGACAATGTCTGGTTTTGCCACATGATTTCTAACGATTGCGATCACTAAAACAGTTGCTAAGAAATGCAATACCAGTACAATATCACGATTACACGCGTCAATTGTTAAATGCCAGGACACTGGTAAATATGCATTCTCACGTATCTCTATAATCCCATCTCGACAAAGCTCACAGCTGACTCGTCATAGAAAGGTTTTGTATGTCGCATGAAATTACACGCAAAAATTTCGCAAACCTGAAAAATTATAAAAATCATTTATAACAGTTAAAACAATAAGCTGGTATAATTGTGCTGAATAATATTTTATTGTAAACAAATAGTTTTATATTATATAGATTTTATTTTTATTAGGATTGTTTAATTACATTTTCACTGTCATTTTTAACGTTTCTCCGCTAATACGGCATCCAATAAAGATATGTTTCATACTTTGTCACATTTTTAGCAGAACAGCTTCATAAGTACGTTGCATACGACAAATATGTTAAGAATTTCTGGAGAACAAGCTTTTTTTTTTAGAATTGACGAGACTCGCAGGCTCGCTCATGATTCACATGTGTCTCGCGTGTAGACACGAGTCCGTGCGCGCGTGAGTACTCACACAGGTGTAATCACAATCGACTTTAGTCCCGTTAGCTTGAACCCTCTGGACCGGACTCCTGCCTCTGCCTCCTGCCGCATATACGCGAGTTTAACACGCGCGTGTGTACATCCGTGCCGCGAAAAAACGGACACACACACACATATTTACGCGCGCGCGCGCGCGCGCGCGTTCGACGTTGTCCATTAACGTCGTCATCGAATTAACGGTGAATATCATTGTTGAATACCACGAAGAATGATCGAAGTTCGCGTGCACGTGCGAGACTTTGCGAATGGGCATGCCTGTAATCGAAGTACGACGATCGAAATGCCAATTAACGAGCGAAAGCAAAAATTTACACGGGCTAGAAAGAAGCAACAGAGGAAAAATTTCATTTCTGGAATTATGAAAATTCTTTCGATACAATCGCACGAGTTTCAATGAGATCTTAACTAAAAATTAATATAGTACGTATCGTTTTCCCCTGAATACTGTCCTTTCTAAATTAGTTTAATTCGACTTGATTAAATATTTTATTAACTATCCAAGGACCGAGTACCCCTTTGATATGACCGTTAAAAAATTCGTAACCCTTTGATAGCACATTTTTTACGGAATGTTGAATTTCTTGCTTTTTATTTAACGACAGACGCTAGAATAATTCCGGTTTTACGTTGCTCAGAAAAAAATTCACGCGGAAAAGATTTCGTGCGTTTAAGGGGATATAAAATTCACGAGGTGTTGCTCATTTATATTCGCCATAAAGGTAGGCTGCCGAACGAGCGACAGTTTGGCGGCGCGGTAGCTTCGCGACACTATCCTCGTCAGTCGTAGACGATCCGTTAACTGAGGCAGAGGCGAGGAAAAGCGCGGTAACGCGTGGTAAGATAAGGGCGTCATGCGTTGGTTACCGTTGGGTGGCGTTGGATGGTCCGCTTGGAATGCCGTTTAGCGACTTCCCTCTCCTACCGTGATCATCCAGGCTCTCTCTCTTTCTCTCTCTCTTTTCTCTCTCTCCGTCTCTCCCTTTCCCTTCATCTTCTCTCCTCGCTTCTTTTCTTTCTCTCTCTCGCGCGTCTTTCATACCTGCATGCGCGAGTGCGTACTCTCGCGGTCGTCGATCGTCGTCGAAGTTCCAACCCCTCTCTTCCCAATCGAAACTTCGGCGTGGCGAATGTCCGACTAATCCGTTCGCTGACAGTAATTAATCAAGGCGTTCCTTCTGAAAATTTATAACCCGGCAGAAAATTTCACTCGCATAAAATATTTTTATTTTACTCTCGCGTAGAAAGCACTTTACAGTCTCTCTGTCACTTAACGATCGAGTGCAATATCGTTTTGTTTGCTCAGTAAATTCCTATTAGTACGAAGCATACTTGGAATTATCGAAGCGGTTCCGCGAATCTTGGATCCTCGATTAATACGCGGAATAAGCGTGCTACCAATTCCCTACGAGGAAGGAAAGTTCGGGTGAAGGTGCAAAAATTGCAGAGAGAGAGAGACATAAATCTTTCTATGAAAACCTTTTGTCGTTTGGAGGGTGTGCGATTAGAAACGCGCGAACACGCCCATCTAGAAATTTCCTCGAGAAAGGCCTCGAGCGTGAGCGATTATCGAAAGTTCGTCGTAATAGAGCGGGATAAACTCCGTGCAATCGCTATCGACGAAACTGGGATGAAAAATCGGCGCGATACGACAACCGCACGGTGGCCTATAAATATATAATAAACGGTAGACTGCAACCAATATCGACATAAAAGGGACACGATGCGTCCAGGCAATTTGCATTCTCTTTAATTTTTCTTTCATTTTTCATTAGAAGATTAGAAAAAAATCTGGTTGCATAATTTAAAAATCTGATAGACTCAACCAGAAAGGTACAAAAATCAAATACTTATAATTAAATTTATCAAACATTCTAATCGAGATAATCAGAAATTTAATCACGATAACCAGAAAATCGATTGATATGAATCAGAATACGTTTTGTTCGTACCTCTTGTCCGTTTAACTAAAACAGTTTTTCTCGGTAAAAAGGCAATTTAAATTTTGTACAATTTTACGCTACACAAATTACGTATGTAAATTTAAACAAGATCACTTTTATAACTATTAACCTGTCATATTCTATATCATTATTTTGCAACTATTCGCAAATCTAATTTGTAATTTAAGCCGTCATTAACGACACGTAATAACCGGACAATTATTTCTACAGCTACTGCTATTGCAATATGCCGGGCAAACTAGTTACGATTGCTCGAGCTGAGCAAACATAATCAAGAAGTCCCGAATGTTTCTGCATTCACACGAGAGATTCACCCGGAAACACCCTGTTCGATCGAACTGATTTATTGATTCGTCTCTGTTTATACCTGGAGTCCATCGGTCGCGGAATGAAATCAAGAAAGAAAAAAGAATTTTTTACGGAAACTCGCCGGACAAACTGGTTCCGAGTGCTCCAGGAAGACATTTTTGTGTCGAACAACAACACTGCGCGTTCGATCACGACTCCGCACTGACAGTCTATCGATGTTACAACGTTTCGCCTCGCGCGAGCGAGGAACGTTTCTTTTCGTTACTGATTTATATTCATGACTTTTTAGCCGCCGAAACGAAAGGCGTGATTAATCGAGAGCGTCCGTACGTCAAATCGAATAACCCATCAGCGATCGCACCGGTGATTAACTACCGATAGAAGAGTATCGAGTTTCTATCTTTCAATTACGAAAAAATGAGGGGGTAAGAAGATATTTACGCACCAGTATGAAAGTGTCGTAATTAATACGAGATGCATTTCTTTTCTATCGCACCAATAAGAAGATACATCATCGAAATTACATACCGGTCTTGATTATCCCGCTTCGTAGATGTAAATAACGATGGCCATTCATCACGATTGCGAGACGGACGTATAGATTTATTTTCGAAAGAATTTGTGGAGCGTAGACACGGAAAGTATTTTTATTCGTGTATAGCCGGACCTCCGCGCGTACCTGAGATGTGATCCGTGTCGGGAATTACAAATATTACGGACACCCCTTGGCGGTCGTGCGTGCGGTGCCGCGAAAGACGATGGGCCCACATTCGGATATTCTCTCCTCGGAGGAGAGCATCCGGGTTTCGCACAAAAAGAACGCGACGCACCGCTCGTCGGACATTTAACTTCGGTATATAACATCGTGTGAATGGCGCATCGCTCCGTAATTACGCTGCAGAATTTACGCCGGCATAAATTATGCCTAGTGTGTCGACGACCTGGCAAGCGACGCCGTACCCCGTCGTTGACGGCCGTTTTCACCTTGCAAATTAATAGCGACGAGTCCCTCTCTTCTCGCTCTTTATTTAGCTTTTATCTCTCTTTTTTTCTTTCTCTCTCTTCTCTCTCGCTCGCTCGATCGCTCGCTCGCTCTCTCGCTGCGCGGAAGTGAATGAGCGTCAACGGGACATTTTTGCGTACCTCCGAGTCGCACGATCGTTCATTCGCGCGAGCCATCAATTTAAATAATTCGTTCGATGGCGAACATTAATCTTATATCTAATAAACAGCGTTATTGGCAGCGCCCGCTCCAATTCCACCTCTTACTGCGTTAATAAATGTGACGTTTACACGATAACAAGCGGCAATGATTGCGCGGATAAGGTTTGCGTTTCTTATCTCGCACGACATGTTATTAATATTGTTGGAACAAGGTGATTTAATAAACAAATGTATTAGTAGAACTACGTCCGGTGAGAGAAACAGCGGGTAATTTTGCAAATGTGAAATACAGCGATTCAGGGGACAACAACTTATGTACGTAATGTTCATAGTCGCGCGATACGTAACTTTCGTTTTTCAATTGCATTCACCACCTTTTCTAGGCAAGAGTTCTCAGTGCTTGACAAAGTAAAAAAATGACATATACGTATCCGTTGCAATGTTAGTGCATTAATCTCATTAAGCGATCTATATAATTTGTGTCAGTCATCGGAATAAAATATTCGTAATTTTATGCGGTATATTTAAATATGTTTTTAAATTTTAATAGAAGAGAAAGTGCAATGGTATCATGGTGTATGAATATAATGGTCTCTTTTATTTAATATCTCCGCTATTAGACGGCGAACTTTAATGATTATTTATGAAATCATTTGTTTAATAGCGCGCCTCATTCCTCATTCCTCATCCACTTCTTAAACTTGGGTGTATTATCACACGAATATATATGTATATTTGAATATTTTATTTGTTATTTAACACATTTTGCGCCGCATCTGCCATCTACGGGACATATTTTTACGTGACCGGCAAAAAATGTGTTAATATTGTATTTAGTTTTTCGCATTTCGAGTTATGCAGTTAAATAATAGTATGACATTTTGCTAATGTAGCTAATAATGTATTGTCTTTTTTGAGATTTTCAAAATAGTATTCGATAAGTTGATTGTAGCTCTACTACTAATTTATAATTTACATTACATATATTTAGTACTGACAGCAGCTCATGTATGAAAGAAATATATATGTGTATATACATTTGCATATATTCTGCAATATTTTACAACATTTTTTAAAATATATAATTTTGTAATCAAATACTGTTTTTTTTTAAACAAAACTAATTTTTTAAATTTAGTTTTGTATGGGAACCACATTATTATTTCTATTTTTCTTTGAGCTATTATGCAGTTTTTATAAATAACGTCCTAAGTAATAAATATTTCATGACATCGAGTCGTAGAATCATTTCAGCTACTTTGACGAATGTAATCGTTAAATTTTAAATTTAAATATTGATTATTAACAAAGTTGTTGTACAAAATGTAAATGGAGGGCCATAACATTTTCTTCTCTATATATATGTATTTTTTATTTTTAAATGTTTCTCGTATTAATTAACATGGCATTTAAAATTATAAATAGGATTTTATCCTTTTGACACGATGTATAGGTTGTTCGAAGTGGCTGAGTTTTATTTTTTTTGTTACAATATTGTTTGCAATATTCTTGTTGTGTACGTGCCCAGTCTAGTTATAGTAGATGACTGTTATTTGGAATGATGTCTTAATAAATCATCACGTGAAATAATGCGGCGATGTATTCGCATGCGAAAATTGAGCAAACGCGAATTATGCTAATCTCGACAGGAATCTCAAATGACAGGAATCTGACATCTTTAATTTCCAGCGGCGGATGTAGCGGTAAATCAGTTATCTGAAATCTCGCCACTTTATTCTTTACGGTAAAGTGACGACACACACACTGCGATAATTAGATACATATATTATTTTGTACCTTAAGAATTATATATCGTTATAGATGCGAATATATCTGAAGATACCTTCGAGGACGATAGTGTCTTGAAAACTCAAAAGTAAAAGCAAACAATGAGATTTCACTTTTTAATTAATTTCAAGTGGACTTTAACAAAAATTTAATTTCGAGTTTTATTATCAGAAATATATGCTCTCCCAATTAAATACTTTTTAAGATCAATGTCTTCATCACATATTTTCCAACAGATATATTCTATAATTAAAGTCATTAAGAATTTAACGACTGAATTAATTCTGCCGTAAACAGGGGACGTTAACATCCGTTATATTCTAAGATCACTCTGCGTTCTCTTGGGGTAAAAGGACATAGCATCCTTGTTCAGGCATCCCTACGAAAAGTACGCACACACGAGCGCGAGGCGCGAGCACGAGGCCGCGCGTTCGCCGGCTCGGTGAGGGTCGGCGAGCGTCGTATCGCTCCATTACTCCTATTCGCTCGATCGTGGGACGTCCCATCGTCCATCGGCTGGTGGGGGGTCGCCGGTGCTAGGTCTAGGTGCCACGTGGTGGCGCGTACCCCGGGGCAAAATTTCGGTCGTCGTCAGTAAGCGTGCACAAACGAGAGATCTCTCTCTCTCCCGCTCCATCCTCCATGGCGCACCTTCTCTCCTCCCTGTGTACGTACCTCCTTCTGTCTCGCTCCGTCGCTCCTTCGCCGGCGTTTGCCGGGACACCCGGCCGGATGGTAGGGCAGAATACTAAGGTGGTGTATCGCGATGGTGGTAGTAGTAGTAGCTCTCGGTAAGAGCGCACCGTAGCACCTCCCGTTTCGTCCGCGGCCACACGGCTCTTAGGCTTTACTTTCGTACGACGTCTCGCCGACGTCTCCGTCGTTCAGTCGGTCGGCCACGACACGGGGCCACGATCAGCTGTTCCACTCCGGTCTCGACGAAAGATCGGTGCGAACCATTCTCGGTTATTCCTTTCAAGTTTCCTCCTCTTTCATCCGTCGTTTCTCCGAATTTCCGGACGAGCCGTCACCCGGGGTGAAAGACGCAAAGATAGTTTTTGGATAACACACCCTTGAGCAAGTCCTCGAGTCTCTGAAACCCCTAGATCGAGACTGATTGATCGATCTGTCATTCTATTTATCTGCAAGAAACACGGGGGCGGATCGATTAATACGATCGGAATACATTTAAGTGTGGTAGTCGTAGATATGTGTCCGGAAAATATAAAAAATGATGTCGGCCGAAGGAGGATCGCGGCCATGAAACTATCATGATATTGCGTAAATTACAGGAGCAATAGTGATGAATGAGGTGTCTATAATATCGCCACGTTTTCTTATGCTTTTTTTTTATTTACAAGTGATTTCTCTCTCTCCCTCCATCCGCTTTCTACTACAAATTTTATTAGAATTTACTTCAAATGCTTCATAAGTCCCACGCATAGAGAAACATTTCTCTTCTTCGAAGAACTCTTTTCTATCCTTTAGAATCCTTTATCTCCGTTCTCCACTCCCCGCGACCACCGATCCTGAAAATACGCCTCGCGAGCGAAGACGGTGGTGCTGTCCGTCGTCAGTGTGTGACTTGATGTGCCCGTCCCGACGTTGTGTGCAGTGTATCATCGCGCGCGCGGATGCGACGGTCGACGAGGAAGCGGGTGTAGCACGACCGGACGGGATTCCGCTTGCGGTTGTGTCATGTGTACGACAACGAAGAAGGATCCGTGGTGAGGTGGCTTCCAAGAAGCACGAATTTCCACGCGAAGAGTGCCGATCGTGCATCGCCGTTGACTCACGGAACCGGCAAGCTGGAGATCCTGGGGATGTTCCCGCCGCGCACGGAGGCGCCGACAGCCGACAAGCTGACGTTCTGCTACGCGCCCCATGTCGACATGGCCACGGTCATCGAGGTCGAGGTGCGACGTCCCTCGCTTTATCGTTCCTGGATTCCCTACGCGAGATACTCTTCCTTCCCATCTTCGATGTATTTCTAGATTATAAGCGCGTATTACGTATAGCTACGCGACGATCCCGCTGCAGCAAACTCCGCTCGTAATTAAACGAGGGGAACAAGATTTCGTCATCTACGTGCGCGTTTACGTTTATTATATAATCCGCGAAAGGTTCTCTACCGTGTTACCATAGCTGCTGTTGCGCGAATATGGGTCAAAGTGCGTAAATATATACGGCAATTATCTCTTCACTATATGGCGACTATGCAGGTACGGCGATTACGTATTTTAATCGTACGCACATTCAACGTTAATGGATACCCTGTCAAACTTTAACTTAATATTAATGCAAATTTAGCGGCAATTATTGTGTGCTCTTTCTCGAGGGCATTTCGCTATTAATTTTCTTTCTTTCTTTACTCGCCTCACGTTACTTCTCGCGTATGAAATAATTTTTACACGTCTTCATGGAAAGAACGATTTTGCTGAGAGATCTAAAATTTTGCTGGATATAGGTCAGAAAATAACTTCATCGGATCGTCAAAATAATTTTGTTGGAATCTTAAAGATAATAAGCAATGCTGCACAAAATTTTGATATTCTAGCAACTTTGAGCTTTCTATATAATTATTTCTATTGAAATCTTTGATCTGTATCCAGCTAAAATTTTAAATCTTTCAGCGAAACCGTTCTTTCCGCGTTTCAACTCCGCGACACACAATTACGTCATGTAATTTTTCAACTCGTGTCTTTACTCATCTTCCATGGAGGAACAGCGGGAGTTTACACCTCCGCAGCATCGCGCGCATTTTTATCTCTTATATAATTCTCATGCAATAATATGAGAAGAACAGGAATATAATAATAATTATATTCGTCATATCGATTACAGTTATACGCAACTATGCCAGTATTGTCTTTTTAACACTGAAGTCAAAGCTGTCAAAGCTGTCAAAACGACTAGTTTGTAATCTTTTAACAAATTTATAATGGTATATCTTCTAAGATTTTCCGTGACTTTTGTTGCAATATGTGATTAAATCAATCACCTCTTTTATCCCTGTTTTAAATACATATGTTCGTCGTTCGAACTCATTACTAAAATGTTAAAATTTTTTGCAGCATTATCATCAACTTAAGCGTTCAACATAATTATTTTGATAGTCCAAACAGAATAGTTCAAAAATTATTTTCGAATCTATCTAAATTTTTAGATTTTTAGCAAAACCGTTCTTTCCATGTATATACAATAGATATATTTAAATAATAGAAATGTAGCATATATAAGTATACATTAATCGTTGATAATTTTAATGTTAAATTTACCGTGTCAAATGATCGACAATGCATATGCGAAAATAGAAAATCTTAGATCAATGCCGTCGCATGTTCTCAACACATGAAATCTAATTTAACAGTGTCGCTCTCTGATACATTTTATTTCGCTGGCGAAAATTAAATCTTTTAACGAATTAAGGTAACCATTGGCTTTCGATTTGACAAGGATATAATGAAATCATCACACACATGATTCGTTAATGATAATATAATATTTATTTTATTACGTTTTTTTAATGTCACTACATAATTGATAATCGACGCTATAAAATTTCGTCGTGATCATATCGAGATACTTTGTTTGGCTGACACGTATAATAGCGGCCATTAAAATTAGCTTGAACACATCGAACGGGACATTGTCCGTGACCGTATACCTTGTATATTTTTCTTCGAAATTATTTACGCCTAATCTCCCATCGCGCAATTTCGCCATGCGCGGAGCCGGTTTATTGGTTATTAATTGTACACGCATCGTGTGTGTGTGCGCGTGTAGCGACGCTTTCTCCAATCTTATCAACGGTGATCTCAGCAGGAAAGTTCGGTCGTGCTCTTTGTGAAGGAGGCTGCCACTTTTGCGGATTGTTCGGCTTAAAATATCACACGCGCCCGATATCACCGATACAGAATTCCCACGTCATGCTCATATATCAACGATTTCTCCTCGTCCCTCTCCTCTTCGCATAACAGCATTGGTTTATTTGGCAATGATCCCGGCAGCATACGTTGCGGCGCTTCAACTTTGTAGGCGCAAGAGAGCGCGAGTCGTTTGGCAACGATTCGGCACACCTGATTAAGAGCGAGTACAAGACAAATACATATCCGACATTTAAAATGCGCGTTCGACTCTCGACTTTCCTTCCTATCCTCGTGTTTGTCTTCAATCAAGAGTATCCACGTCATATGAGCGTATAAATAATATCTCCAACTGCCTACGCGATTTATTGTACTATTTGATCTTACGTTTTTAGAATATATATAATTTATTTTTTGAAAATTTTAAGACGTCTGCACTTTTTGATATCTGTAATTTTCGTCCGAAGCAATGTATTTTTCGTGATGCGAAATATTATCAAAAATTGCGGAATGAAAGTTCCATTTCTTCTTGCAACACAGTGATAGCGCTATTTTACGAAATGCATTTTGTCAGTAATGTACGTAAAAGTAAACGCACGCGATTGCGATTTATATCTTTTGGCGTGTAATAAACTGTCTTATATAAGCACACATCCTTCGCAATGTTATGCTGAAGTTTCAAGCTACGATTTTGAAAGTCTAATTTAGGAGGCGATCGAGTAACAAAGATAAATTTTATTTCTTGTTGATTAGAAGCATGCTTGCCTTGGAACGAAATTTGTACAGCGTGGTTGATGTACACAAAATTTCCAAAAATATATGTGTATATATTTTTGGAAATTTTGTGAAATTAATAAAAGCATGTCTTTCGCGTCAATTAATAAGTCAATAAATGATCGGTTTAATTTTATCACAGTTATGTACATACACACCGTACACATATAATGAATGAAGCAAATATGAAACTGGATGTACAACGATAGAAAATATTCTTGTATCAACAAATACAAATTGATAAATAATAAAAATATAGAAAATTGTCTTGCGAAAGGTTTCCTAAGTTTCATCTTGACACGTTTTGTTTATGTTTATTTTCTATGTTTTCTATGCATATATGAAAGATTGATATAAATTTGAATATCTCTTTTTATTTGTATATGACATGTATCTATTCAAATATATCTTTCATAATCAATTATCACACATGTACAAATGAATAGATAAAACACGTGGAATTCATGAGTTGTCGCTCTTTATCCTTTCGTTAAGCATGTAGCCACGGGCCGCGATATTTACAAAAAAAATCTATGTTTTTGAGCAATAGTCATGCTGAGAGATCACGATCGGACCCTACGGCGGACGTTCGGCAATATTCAAAGGTCGATCGGAAAGGATAGGTGCAACGTATCTCCGAGTTCCATCATCCTCGAGACCAATTCTGAGAAATTCGATTCTCTACGGAAGTACGAGGACTCACGCTCGTATGAATATTTAATAAATTCGACAGAAAGAATCCGCGTTGGGCGTCGCACGCGCCCTTCAGGTAATACGTGTAGGATGAAACTAGCAGTCCGGCCTTTTCGCGGTCTATAGAGTCATCCGAGATCATATCAACGAGTGAAGACCTAATGGCTTCATGCGGGGTGATACGCGCCGTGGCAAAAAGCCTCCCCGATAACCAGACACTCTAGGTGATCGCTATCTATGTGAATAACACCGTGCAATCGAGAGCCCCTATCGTGAGATCACGCGGGCCAGATTAAGCGGCACGCTGGACCGCGCACGAGAAGGTGTCGATGGATTCAGTAAATCGAGATCTACGGATCTCGATCTTATGCGCGATTTTAAGCAGAATTATGAAAAGGTCGAACTTCCTTTCTTTTCTCGAACGTGGATCTCTAAAATGATTATTTTTTTCGCCGAGTTCGCATTAGTGTGAAGCGTTTTACTGACAGCATATAATATTATATGCGCAATCTTTTTGAACACAAAATGTGGGACTATGATACATATTGTAAATTAATATAAAATATAAAATTTTAAAAAATACAAGGAAAAAATATAAAATTTGGATCACGTTATAACTATAAACATTAAATTTTATGCAAACATACGCATACATATAATTATTAAAATTTATTAAAATATATAAAATATATTGAATTATATAAAAATAATTATACGAGATTATATAAACATAATTAAAATATAAAAAAATCTAAATATGACTAGTAAATGAAAATAGGGAAAAGTATGCCTTATTCAATAGGTAAATGAGATTATTGCGAAACGTCGAATGATAAATAGCAGCTAGAAAATTATCTGTTTCTATTAGAAATTTAAATAGTAGTCAAAGACTATTTAAAAACTAGGTGTGTTATAACAAATAGTTAGCAAAACATCACAAGTTTTTCCAGCTCTGATTTTGTTCTTTATGTCTTTATCAAATTATCCGCAACACGATCTGTATCAATCGATTAGAAATTATATTCCTCGATCTACTGAACTAGGATTTATAAGCTGTTTGTGCACGCGCCCATTACTGTGAGATTTACATATTCATCCGCTTATATTAGGCTCTTTCTGCTATAATTATTGCCCTTGTTGTTGCGTGGCAAATTTTAGAACCAGCTTATTTCGACTACTCATTAAAATTAATTGAAACGATTAGAAAGCTGAGAAAGAGAAAGAGAGAGAGAGAGAGAGAGAGATTTATTAGTTGAATAGATTAACGTAGATTAATTGTAATACTACTATAAATGAGGATTAAAAATTTCATTTGTATTTTTTATTGTAATTATGTCATCGCAGTTTTTTATAATATTATTAGAAAGAAAAAGAGAAGTAATATAATAATAATATAATAATTATATTATATTAATAATAATAATATAATAATAATATAATAATTATAATAATATATAATAATAATAATATAATAATTATATTATATTAATATTATTGTTAACGGAGTATTAATAACTGCTATGTAAAATAAATATATATTTTTCTCGTATTTGTGAACTTTTCGGATTATTTGATGTATCTTTTATTTTAATTGTCACCGTTAGAAAGTCCAAAGTAAAATTCATTTATATCGATGGTCAATTTTTTTCGATTATCACGTAGTCGAAATAACGAAAAACAAGAAATTAATCTGGGAGTTACCCAAAATTATTGGAACAGATGTTTTCTAAATAAGATCATGTGTAGATTTATCCGCTAGAGGAAATTTCCGTGCATTACTGTGTCTGTTGCTGTATTGGTTACCATGTAATTTCGGTCCGCTCTGGCTAATGCGCGATAATGTTTAACCGCATCGGATGCAACACGTGATGTGTGTGACGTATCTCTTATCTTAGATAGATCGGATGTACAGTCTGCAATTACTGCCACGAGAAGTGAATCCTTCGACTGCGTGGATCTTGTAAATGGAAGAAGATTCATTTTCTTCTGTTGCATCGAAGCTAATTGATTAACCTTTTGGGCTCTCCTAGTAGCAAAACTTAACACGATATTACAACCTATTTTAGTACATCTATAGTATAAATAGGAAGGAGAACTCTTATCTCACGCTAGATATCTTTCACGGTAAATGAGAAATTCAGCCTCGCTAAATATTTTCTGTAAAAGGTATCTCGATTTAAAAAAAAAAAAAAGAAACGACGTCTATTTATTTAACGGAAACGTCGATGACAAAATGCTTATCTTTTCAACGACAAATCATGTAGAAAGTCACAAGAAAAAGTTTCGAAGATTTAGCGAAGTATACTTAATGCTTACCTGAAGAAGTCAATTCAGTATATCCATGCGAACTAGTGGATTAATAGAAGTTACAGCTTCCTCGTTTCTTCATAGCGTTATACATTATTATTCCGTANCGATCGATTTCTATCCATGAAAATCTCTCGTAATTTTGAAAGGTCCTCCTTATATTTTATCTTTTTGTAAAATAAAATACAAACATTTATTCTACAAACTTGAAAGTATATTCATAAATTTTTATAGATATTTTTGAATCACTTTAAATAGATGAAACAGTGGCTGAAATACCTCTGTTTGTGTCGGATAAAGTGCCGTTTTTCACACGGTATTGTAAGGGTTAACTTTTCAAACGCCTTTTTAACACTCGATAGACTCACTATCAATAGTTGTCCTTAGATATTGATTGTACTCTCGAAATAGGACTCTCAATCTACGTATTCACTCGATTGTTCCGTACAATAATTAAGTTTTCTTTTTTTTCTCTTCGCAGGACCGTCTGACTGGCCATGGGGGCATTTCCTCGCTGGGCGGCGGGAATTCGTCGCCCTATTCCGGTGCCCATCACCACGGGCACCGGGGAAACGGAAACGGGGGCGGCATGCCCCACCACGGGGGCGCCTCGCTGCCGACCGCCTCCGACTTCCAACCCCCTTACTTTCCACCCCCGTTTCCCTCGCATCACCACGCGCCCGCTAGCCCCCAGCATCCCGGTCTCGGCCAACCGCAACACCTGGATTACCTCGTCGGCGATCCTTATACGCAAACGCTCAACACGCTGCACCAGCACCACTACAATCACCTGAGCGCTGCCGTCACCGCGGGCCAGAGGAGCGGCGATCTCAGAAGAGACACCGAGGGGATTCACGTGGTAAGTGTTAAAATATGCTTTCCCATGGAGCATACTGAGGATATCGCAAAAAAGGATTCCGTGGAAACTGTTAAAATCGATTAGATCCCCATCATACTAAGCAGCCAGCGTATTATTCTAATGTATTTAGCGTATTATAACGTGATTTAAAAAAACTTAAAATGTTCCCGAAAGCAGGAACTGACCTTTATTTTCGAGAAAAAATTACTTATTTAAATTTAAAACTGGATTTGAATTAAAAAATACAAAAT
The DNA here is from genome assembly GCA_037157785.1 of Cephalotes varians. Lineage (NCBI taxonomy): Eukaryota > Metazoa > Arthropoda > Insecta > Hymenoptera > Formicidae > Cephalotes > Cephalotes varians. The sequence continues at coordinate 294,720 of JANQDE010000023.1, forward strand.
CGTAAAAACAAATGAAATGTACATTGTAAAATTTTTATAATTGTGAAGAGTATGTCGCGCGAATCTGAAAAATTGCTATGACAAGGAACGATGTCCTATCCGTGTAAGATTTAAAAAAATTTTATATGAAACGAGCGCAATGTGTCTGGTGATTGAATTAACACTCGATAATGTCTTACGATTCAATATGAATAATTTAACTAGGCACGCGTTACAAGGCTAGTATAATTAACTCTAAAATATAGTCAACTGCAAAAAAAGATATAACCGAGTAATATACGCGATTCGCATGTGAGTTTTACATTCTCTAATCCTTTGACCCTTCATAACTATTTATTCAGCGGCTTATATAATTCATGCATAATTAATCTTACACACTCTTCCGACAGACGCCAATGTCATATGCTACATTAAACATTCGAGACTTGACTTTTTTTGCATTTACATGTCTGTATCCTTTTGTATTTATTTCACCGTGATGCAAGGATCGCGACATTTTCGCTCATTGCCAATATGCCGTATAGCTGCACAACGAATGTTCTTTCACCTTAAAAAATTAGATATCTATTATACTTTTTGTTGCGAACTCGAATGAGCCTCGGTCATGCCGGAAAGAACTTGCGTTCAATTAATATATTTGTTATCAAAAAAAAGAAGACTTCATGTTTTTTTTCCGGAGGATCAAAAGATCGTTCGTTAATTGCGCATCTGAAGTTTTGCAACATTGTTGAATAGTGAAGAGTCAAACGCAGAAGAGATCAGCTTCTGAGATTGTAAGTTTTCGATTATCCCGAACTTGATATTACATTTTACAAACACTCTATATTAAATTATAAGCATTTTAAATCTATCGCATCCAAAAGAACTTGTTTAGAAGATACACGCAGAGATAAGAAGGCTAGATTTCTCGTGTATGCATATCAATTAAATAACGTGATAAGAATCCGATTCATGTAATATTTAGATTCATGTCGTTAATTAAAATAATGATCATCGTGTTAACAATGCTGTAAATTTAATACTGCGATCCTCGACAAATTTATTTAGATGTTATTAAATCTGCAATGTCGATATTTAATAGGAAGAGAAAAATTGCAAGAATCGTATAAAGAACGATACTAGAACTCAATTCGCTATACGCAAAGATGCTATGAAATATTTAATACAACACGTTGTTTCATTAAGTAACAATTATATTATTATTATGTTTATTTGATAATATTTGATAATATTTTAATTCAAATATATATGTATATGTGTTTATTTTTTTTTTCTGAAATAACTTAAAAAAGTAAAAAGTTTGCTTCTTCTGATATATATAATTTATAACATAGTTCCTTCACTTTTTGTATACGTAATTAAATTTTAATCTTCAGCTTAACCATTCGGTCAGTCGTTACCGCGAAGGAAGCTCGTGTCTTTAACAAACGCGGCGTAAGCGGCGTATAATCTTAGAGATTGCGCGATCTTTCCTCCCTAGATCCGGGGAGGGATTCTGGATACTGCGCGCGCGGAAGCATGGAAATCGTGGCACCGTACGTATCGGCGTGGCGCCGGTACCACGTACGTTCGAAGGGAATGAAAACGTGCGGAGATCCGGTCACGTGTATCGTCGATATCCGGTCGGCCGGATACCTCATTAGCAAAGCACCCGGCGTGTTATTTGTAGGACGCCGCGGCATCTCCGCAACGGAGCGTAATGACGGACATGGTATCGATCTATCAGGGGAGTCGCGGCCAATAAGTCGTCGTCCCCGTGACATCGGTGATTGCGATCGTCGATCTCGAGCGCGAACACGAAGAGGGACAGGACTGCGGCCGCGGTGCTCGCGCGACATTTGCATTTGCCACGGTGCGGAATCGTCCGTCCCGTATAATATGCCTTACGTGGCTGGAAATCATGCCGGGCGAATCCCGACCTTCGGTAAGCCTACGTCCTTTGAGTCTCTCTCGCGCTCTACAAATTGTGCAGAATAAACTTACTCTTTGAAGATGAATTAATTATCACTTCTATCACGGAAAACTAATTTTGTTTATGTGAAATTTTTTTATTTGTAATGTCTATTTTTTGCACGGAAAGAATAGTTTTGCTGAAGAATCTAAAATTTTAGTTGGATACAGATCAGAAAATTAATTTTGTTGAACTATCAAAATAATTATGTAAGACGTTCAAACTAGACGTTCTAACTATTCTAGTTGCTAGAATATCAAAATTTTTTGCATCATTGCTCATTTTTAAGATTTCAACGAAATTATTTTGTTGGTCCAACAAAATTATTTTCACATCTCCATATCAAGCAAAATTTTAGATCCTTCAACAGAATCGTTTTCTTTTCGTAATTTATTTTCGTAACATATTCGTGCAAAGAATATAGAATGATAATAATAAATAAAGAATATAAAAGTATAGAAAGTACAATGAAAAAAGAGAGAAAAGAAAATCTAACTTCGAAAATCCAAACTTTGCAAGTTACGAATTATTTTTTTAAATTTCGCTTGAAAAATCATGGATTTTTAAGCAACTTATTTTAAACTCAATTCATACAGGAATCTCAATTCATTCAGAATACAGGGACCTGGTGATCTTAAAATTATATATATTTTTTTCAAAAAAGCTATATATCTACGATGTAGCAATTATGAAATTAAATATTAAAAAAATTTAAGCTAAAACGGGAGTACACTATTGTTTAAAAACGTCGATTTTATGCGATCTCGTATATTACGACAATACTATACCCAGATGTGGTATGCGATCGGCTTTGAGACCCCAACAATCATTATAGCAATAGTATTTGTGGTCCACCTTGCACGCTCTTGGTATTCACGAAGGCACCACCCTAATTACCGCGTCGGCACACGCTACCACCGTCATTTCTATCGTGGATTACATTCGTGCCCGATTTCCAAAGGTGTCGTGTAACGTCGGCGCGAGGGAAAAAAAAGGGAAATGCGTTCGACGAAATTCGACACGGAGGTGTGTGGCATTCTCGCTCAGGCCCGTGTCCGTTTCGCGCGTCTCGGAGCTGAGAGCGGTGCGGAAGAGCGGTTTGTTTCGAGGAGCATCTGTCCGTGCCATATGCAGGCTCGAGTTGCCGAGTCGGCGTTTTATCGAGGACCGCGATATTATTTTCTGTCCGGGTGATCGAGGACCGGACGTGCGACGTCGTGTACATTGCTACTGTAATTTGTATGTCGAACGAGTTGCCTAATAACGCGCTGACGAAAAACATATCGCGTACGCACGGACATTACGAATTGCAAGCGAAGTTAAGTTTTCTTTCAACGTCGACTTTATAAAATCTGACGAAGTCTCAATAGTTTTTCGAGATTTGAGACTAGAGATAATCGATGTTTCGCGAATTAATTTTTAGATATGTAAACGGCCCAGGTGTTATCTAAATTTAACATTAACACTCCGTCTGCGGTCTGAAATCTTTTTTGACACAAGCGAAATTTTTCAAATTTCTCCGAAATAAAGGGGGAAGCGCAGTCCGGTTAACATTTGAGTTAAAAAAAGAAATTAGTAATGTAATAGAGAAAAGTAACCTTGTGTTGAAAAGTAATCTTGAATTTTTTTAGATTTTTTTGAAACTTAGAACAGTAAAAAGCTTGGGTTAGACAAAAAAGACTCAGATTACAGACTAAGGGAGCAAAAATATGATTGCAGACGCAGGGTTAAATTAACTTTACTTCGATGGAATTTTTATCAAAAATGCGTGGCTATTTAGATATTTAATGCTAACAATGAAGAAAATAACATAACGTCGAAATGAATTAAACTCGATATACTTTAGGGTATAAAAAATGTTTCACTCACATAACTGCTTGCCATACAAGGGCGGCTTTAAAAACGTTCTACCCTCCTGCGATCAAATGCGCGTTATCGATTATCCCAAACATCGCACCCCTTCGAGGCTATTTCTTTCTAGCCGACGGGCATTCCTATAGATAGGGCGGGTATCTTCGATTTTAATGAAATCTCAGAACTCTCGTTATACTCCCGATTTTCTGCGATATTGAATTAAGTTGCGGAATAAGATATTTTTGCCCCGTTTGCGATTGTTTTTTTTTTTCTCCCATACGGAAGCTAACGCGAACATAATGTGTCACTTGCATAAGTTTTAATTCTGAGAAATTGACTTGCAAGAAGATATTATTAAATTGACTTGCAAGAAGAAAAGCTTATTTAGCAAAGCCAGCAAGAAATGTGCATATCTTAAACAGATGTAACTAAACCGCGCAAGTTCTTAATGGCGCGTTAAGTTCTTAATGGCTATTTTTATTTGTCATAATTCTTTAATGCATGAAGTCAATAATAATTAATCAGTCATAATAATTAGTCGTAATAATTAGTCTGAACGAGAGTCGCCAGCCAGGTTACAAATGAAAAAATCTACGTTACACGTTAAAAAGAGATAAAATCGATAGCTTTGAGGATCAAAAAAGGCATAAAGCACCTCTTGGATCACAAGTAATACAATTATTGTACGTATATTACATGCATTGCACGAATTGATATGGAGTGTCAATACCTGTTTATAAACTTGTTAGCGCAATACTTATTAGTGCGTAATTAATCGATTACTTACAATTATACAATATTTGCAATTAATGCATTAATAGTTGCCATGATTAACACATAATATTACATCCCTCCAGATAAATTCGATAACTAAAAGATATGTTTTGTAGTGCAAAAGAAAGTATTTTTTTATGGCAAGCTTCTAAAAAAATATTGATGTCACAAATATTAATACGTAACTTCTACTTAATAAAAAAAAATCAATAATCTTGATAGAAAGAAATTTAAAATAATGTTTAATTGTTTAAATACATCTTATCTTAAAATATTTGTAATACATTTAAATACATCTATAGAGAGCACTGATATTTAAATGTCGTCGTTCATTAAGACTGCAATTAAGAATTTTCAATCAGTCATTTATGCAAAATTTAATAAACATGCGTAGAAGATCTCCGAGACGTTAAAAAAAGGATATTTATAATTTAATCGACGAGATATCTCGATAAGCGTTTCTCAGAGCTAACGAAGTGGCTGTGGAAACGTCGAAACTGTATCAACAATACCGGATAGACGACAATGAATAGCACGGTGCGGTTTGTCGTGGCGGGGAACCCAACGCTGTCTTTAACGACGGAGAATGCACGAGGGATCCACGGGATCGCTCCGTGCTCGTCGTTGTAAGACGTGACTTTCGGATGCGCTTGGAGGCAAGAAGACATTCGGGTTATTCAAGCGGGACGCGCGCGAAGTCTTGGGGCCCCAAAGTCTGCGAAACTACACAGCCGTACGGCGCCTTTGCATAGTTCGTCATAGTTAGGGAAACTTGGGCGTTCTCGAGTGTTAGCGCGTCCCGGTCGCATCTTTCCGGGACCGCTCTCTCTTGTCTCTGCATCGTTAATACCTAGATCGACAGCGCGACAATCCAAACGAGCGAAACTTCCGCGCAATGCTACAATCGGCACCGAGATATGTGTCATTCCGGTGTGACTCGCGCCGCATAATAGCCAGCTCTATTAGAATCATTGATTAGATCCATGGATTAGATCATGCGATTAATGAGTCGTAATTAGATGTAAATAGCAATGCAATCGGCGGGATGCAAATTCGCGTTCGTATCTTTCGCATTTTTCTTAGCGCGAAGTTTAAATTTTCCTTTTTTTTTTACAGTAAATTATTTTGTACGATTAAATACGTTAATGTTTTGCGACATGAGCACGCGCTAAGTAATTACGTAAAATAACAACATCAATGCGGTAATATATGTTAATTTTTGTAAATTTAAACTTATTTGCTAATAAAATTCCATGATTTACTATTTTAAAGACTAATGCGTAAATCGATATTAAGATCTCAGTTGATTTGTTTTGCAGCTGAAGACTGCTGTGCACTTTACAAGTTTTACGCGTAGATTCGACAATTTCACAAAATTCCGCAATGCGAAATAAACTCCCCCTTGTGCTTCGTCCGCTGCACCCCGTTAAGTAATTTACTTATTAAATTTTGGGCTGACCTTTGGCATTCCCTCGGGGAGGATGCCAGGGACGTTTGCTTTGAAGCAAATATGTTAAGCAGTGCGATGCCTAAGATGATGCCAAAGGTATCCTTAAAGGGTGAACAAACCCATGTCTTGCGTTATTAATAAATGGCAGATGATTTTATATGTATATAAAATCCTCCTTCGAAGCTGTTGACATCGAAAAATTCGGCTCGTTGTCCAAACAGTTTATTTGTTAAATAATAATGGCAATAACGGCAATAAAAAATATATGAAATTTATGTAGAAATATTTTTATGAAAGTATTTGTGAATAATAATAATAACGAATATTTCATTAATATACAATAAAACATTCTATCATCAATACAATAATATCTTTAATACTTTTATATATTTAAAATATATACGTCTAGCTACCTTAAATAACATTCTAGAGATATAATCGCAACTTTTACAGAATTACTGAAATTAATATCAAATTGAAACCATATTTCTTTTTTACGAGAAAATATTATGGAATCGTAGATTCGAAAAAAATGTACTCGCGGATCTCTCCATTCTTTTTCCGTCTCATCCTCAGCGCGACATGGACGAAACGAGCGCACTTCTGGAAGCGACCACAATGCCAATAATCAACCGAGTGGATCGACCGATTCCAATAGCTTTATCCCTGAGAACGCGATGCTCCGCGTCCTCCCCTTGCGTTTCATTGTGTACTACTCGGGGTCCCTTTAGTGTCCTTTAGCATTTATGCTCGGGAGAGTAGCGTTTGTGACAGCCTTTCGGCTAAAGGGGTTTGGATTCAAGAAATCGGTACCATTGTTGCGCCTTCGCTGCTAGAAAGAGTTAAGGGCCGTGTCGTTTAATCGACCGGCGCGAACAAAACGGAGTCGGATTAGAATTGTACAGGGTAAATTTATGTTGTTCTAAATACGAAGAATAGAGCAAATTTTACACGCTACTTCTGAAGAAGCTGTATCGTACGATGTACAAAATGTCTAAAATAATTTTTAAATTTTTAAAGTTTTCTCTTAAATCTTTGGATCCTTAGCTACTCCGTTTTTCAATTCACTAACCGAAGTCTATATAAAGATAGATATATTAAAGTCGATGACTCGTAAAAACGAGTTGTTGATGAAGAAAGAAAATATCGCTTTATATTTATGTTATGACTAAATAATTCAAAACGAAATTTTACCTCTTACATTGAAAGAATAAAACTATTTTATGTACTTAACGTAGTTTATAACTACGTTATGTACGAATGATGAAAATCATTCTTGTAATCGCCACAATGAATCTCCTTCGAGTCATCTATTTTTTACTACGAATGACATAAAGGGACAATTACGAATGGCTTCTACAAATTTCTCTACCCAGCATAAAAAACATTCCGTTTATTTTTTTTTATATTCCACTACGCGTTCTTTACAAATGCGACGGCAGAATCAGAAAAAATATTCGATTTTCGCATTTTCCGGCAGACTTTTAATTACAATGTTACATTTTTGCAAAACTTTCTATGTTCGAAGCAAACGTGTATAAATATCTTCACAATTCAGCACAGATAAAAAATTGCGTTTATATTTACGATATCCTATCATATTATTATGCATCCTTTCCAAATGCGACAACAGAATCTGGAACTGTATTCAATTTTCACATTTTCTGTCAACATGCTCCCAATTATAACTTTACATTTTTACAGTACATTCTTTTCGGGATAAATGTGTATAAATATCTTCACAATTCAACACAGAAGACAAACATTTATTTTTACGGTATCCCATATCACTCAGAAAACGAAATAGCTCTGGTGTAACTAAACTTTTAACAACAATGAAATTTAAGTACCTGTAATTTTAAAGTAATAAGAACGAAAATAATATTGAATATTATAAGAAAACTATAAAAATTTACTATACAATAAAATAAATAATAATACTATAAAAATATAGTCAATATATATGAACTATTAATGATAGTGAAATGATAACTCAATTATAAACAGCTATAAACTTCATATAAATAAAATATAGTAAATATTGTAAATAAATAATTAGGATATGATAAAAGGTAGGATAGGATAAAAGACGCAGCATTATGAAACTTTTAACCAATAAAATAGTTCCTTGAATGCGAATCATTGGGTTTGAAGAAGAAAATAAACGAGAGATATATTTCCGACAGTACAGTTTTTAGTTCTGTACAAAAATTAATTCAGAAATCTTATAATTCCTGGAAGATATTATATATGCCAAAAGTATTAATATAATGAAACCGGAAATTTAGCTAACACACACAGATTCTTGTTACTACAACTTATCTTTTTTTTCTGTGTATTTATTTATTAGCATATTAATTTAATATTAATGATTATATTTAATATTATCGTTTTTCTAATTTTTTTCTTAGTTTATATAACTTATTCTTATTATTACACACACACATACATAAAATTTTATAATACTTACAATTAGTTGAGGTAAATTTCTAGTTACTAGTACGCTGAGTGTATATTATCGTGCATCTTTTACAAATGCGACAAGAGAATCCGGAAAAAGTAAAATTCGAATACTTTTCACGTCAGCACGCTTCTAATTACAATTTTGCATTTTTACATCACGTTCTGCCCTCTTCGGGGCAAACCTGTATAAATATCTCCACAATTCCGAACGTTCGCAATACGCTTCTCGCTTACGCTCCCGCGCGACGTAAATAATATACATTTATAACTGTATCCCGGTATTCCGCAACGCGAAGGAATTACGTAAGAGATATATCGCCGCACAAGAATGCAGGCGAGCATATTATCGTCGTTGTCCGTCCCGTTGTGGTTCGATCCGATACGCCATCATTTATCAGTATCGACGGCGTGATACGTGATTTTATTTTACCGGAACGTTTAACGAGAGAAAGGCGATCACATTTCATCTCATTAGCCGGCACGACATGGTTACATCAATATATAACTATCGCAAACTCGTCAATATAAGCTCAGAAAGCGGTTTCGAGCACGTTAATTAGCGCCGCGCGCCTTTTTTCGTTCCCGTGAAAGTTCCTGGATGGAGTCGACCGCCTTGGACGCGACATAAAGCGTATAATTTTCGACCTCCTAATCACTCGGATTCGGACAGTCATGACCTTAATGCTCTCTCGCATCTGCCGAACGATTTCCCACCGCAGACGCAAAATAGCGACGCTATCGATCATATCGAGCTCATTAGGCATATTTGCTAATCCGCATACGCAACATTCCCTGTACGTTAGGATGATGAATCGATCGAGTAGCCTCGATCTCATGAAAACGGCAGACCTAAAACGAACGCGCGACGGCCACCTTCTTCCCGATGGTTAAAATTGACGTTCGGCCTGAACGCGCGTCGGCGCTTAGAAGCAAGCGCCGTGATTGCGCCGATGATGTCCCGCTACTCCGGATTATAATCCAGCGAATTCGAGCTACACGATGCAACATTCCGAACATCAATTTTCAATCAAGCGAAATCTGCTAAATCTCGCGAAAAAGGAGCAGTTAAAGTTCCCCATGATGATAACTTCACTAACCATCAATGGTTGTTTCTCTCGGTAATTACGACGAAACGTTGTAGTCATATCAATATTTTTCACGCGTACCAAGCTTCCTTCAATCGGCTGATCATAATTAGGATATATATTACACATCGAGTGACAGAATGCACGGAATGTGCGATCGACATAAACATATCCGGAGTGATGCGACGTGAGAAATGTTGATTGTCCCTCGATCGAGGAATTCAGTACCGTTCGTGAGCTTTTTCCTCCCTCTTTATCGTACGCATGTCGCACGTCGATCTAAGCGATCGTGACAGGGCGAAGAATTACAACGGGAGAAGAGGGGGACAATCTAGCAAAGAAATCGGAGAAACTCGCGGTGATTTCTTCTGCGTTGCGACGTAGAAAAGATGTAGAACAATAATGGCAAGGGCTCGTGATGTAACCGTATTTGTGACACGCAGAGCGACTCGCGGCTGGATAAAATCGTCAGTTTTTCTCCCCTTGGTGATCGTAATTAAGATTCCGAGCATATATCCGCTTTGTTCTCAATTTCCTAGAAGACTCGCGCTTGGCCCCATCGTATCCGCTTATCGTTCCTCATATCGTATGCACGCGTTTATATATCAAAAGAAATCTCTATGTCATTGTTTGCCTCTGAATTTTTCGATTGAAAATTCAGTTTTTATTATGTTTTTTAGTAGATTATTACGATTTCTAATAAGCCGTTGCGAAATAATCATAAGTCGTTACGAAAATCTCATAAGTATACTTACAATTTGGTATGATTTTCAAAACTTGAATATTCTAAAATTTTTGAAATTACCTGAATATTCTCAAATTTCTTTCTAATACTTATATAAGAAATAAAAGAGAAAAATATAAAAAATTTTGTCAATAATCAGAATGTTAAAAAACAACTCTTTAGAAAGCTTTCATCCCATCAAATTATTATATATTTATTATAAACGCATTTATATATAAAACAAATATATCTATATCGGTTCGACGAAAGTGTGTGATTTCTAAAACTGAATATTCTAAAATTTGAAGATAATTATATAAGAAATAAAAGAAATACAAAAAATTAACCTTTAACGGAATATAATCGGTGCTAAAGATGAAGGCAATTGTTCAGAAAAGTCCAATCAAGTGCAGGAAATATTGCCTGGAAGTCGAAGAGAGGCTCGCGACTTTCTTCTGAAGTGCTTCGCGCATGTCGACAAGCGTATCTGCTTTAAGAAGCAACTTTAACCAGCCGCTCATGTTCATCGCGAAGAATAACGCGAGTAATTACGCGATCGGCGGGATCCATTAGAGCCTCGCCAGCTCGCTCGTCTTCATCGATGACATAAGAGAACTTTTATAGCGCGAGAATTCCTGCCATCCGCTTCACGATCCTCTCGCCTCCCATTTAAAACCATGTTACACGCCGACCTGGTGCGGCAACGCAACGGCGACACGGCGCGAAGTAAATTGCGCCTGCTTCACGGGACGAAAGCTACAAATGAAGACCGATGACGAGAAGTCGCCGCGAACCTAGAGATAGAATTTTCCCGGATCGAAGAGCTTGTTTGTAATTTATCGAAATAGGTACTATGATATCACCGATCATTTTCATCGTGGGTACCGTTTAATGGAGCATACACTGAACTCGCGAGCTGAAGCTGCAGCGCGACAATGCGGCATACGTGCAATATGCGCCGTTTCTACGAGTCATCGTCATCCGCCTCTCCTTTCGAGATTGGCGAGAGTAAGCAGCGAATGTTGAAGTACGTACGGGATAGTAATTCCGTTACCTGAAAGGGTAGATTAATATCTTCCTGTTATTCTAACAGCGAAACATTGCGCGTACGCCGACCTTATAAATCTGAAAAAAAATGCGGCTTTTATCCGCTTGCTCACTTTTATTATGCCTTTCGAACTGATTGGATCTCTTCACGACGAGGACATTAAGATAAGTAACTGCAATGAGACAGTTTTTAATTCATCGATATTTATCTGATATTTCTCGAAATTAATGCTTTTTTTACAACCTTCACAAAATATCCGTTTATTTTTGTACATAAAGTAAAACATTTACACAAATAAAACAATTACAATTTTCGAACTCGATTTTTACATCGCGGATTATCGCTTGCATTCAAATATGATTTGTAAAATATTATCGACATAGAAACTAACGTTTGGCAATACATGAAAACGAGAAGCCATTGATTCGCGAAATCATGTACATCAATAATCTTTACATTAACGGCAGTTGTTTTTATAATTTTGTATGCGCGGATGTTGTGGGCGCATAATCAAAATGTAAACGATCGCATTTCGTATCGTGCAATAAAAATTAAAATCAACAAAAATGCCTCGTTGTTACAACTGTTACGCAGAAATACGACCGCGCATCATTCAATAATAAATATGAATAAGAATGTAAATATTCAATAGAGGTGTAATTTACGCCGTGCCTAGGAGCTAATTGCGGATGATGTTTCGCTAATGGCGGCGCGGTTATGGCTCACTGTTTTCCTCTCATTATCATCCTAAATACAGTACAAAATCATCACGCAGGACGTCGAGGATTCCTGCCTGTCACGAATCCGTTATGTACCGGTAATCGAGGCAATTTTTCTCCTTGTGGACGTGGCAACCTTTTACTTCGTTGCCGACCTCCGGCCTTTACCTATTTACCACCTATCACCGCGTCATGCAGCCTCCCCGTGATATTAAATTAACGGCTATCGAATTCCGACCGCGTTAACTTCGACTTCAATTTTAGCTTCTTCGTATTCACATGTTATCTCCGTATCATATAAATACGTTACATGAAAACGTTTGCATTTACTTCGCATCGGTTTACATCCAATTTGACTCCAGCTTTAGCTACAACTTCGGTTGTATCCTTAGCTTTAGTCACGCTCCGAAACGAATTTCCGAGATAAACCGTATCGATCTGACAACGAGTAAACTATCTTTGAAACAATCGGTTGCAAGTGACATTTAACATTGTTCTAAACTTGATTTGATGTAAAGAGAAAATCGACATATTCTAAGATCTTGTAATCTAAGAGATTTGATATGCGGTACCATTGCGTTCGTACCCTCAATTTAAACTATATTATTTTAATTTTTTTACTTCAAAATGACATGAAACGATAAAAATCAACATTTTTCATAATTTTCTTCCACGAGACATAACTTCTGTTTGTTAAGAATGTAAAGCCAAAGATTTAAATATTTTGCTTTAATCCTATGACTTGATTTGATTTAATGTTTCGTTAAAATTTATCGCGCGCATTCTAGTATTTCAAGTATTCAAATCAGTGTGGGATTATAACAAATTGTACTTTTGGAATTTTGTAAATACCTCCAAATAATAAAAATTCTTTAATTCCCGTTAGACTCGAACTTAGTTATTTCTCGTTTGCGAAGGCCGCGTTAAGAAAATGCCGGACCGACGGTACACTGATTGAAACGTCGTTTCTGATTTCAGACGAACATGCACGCGTCGTTCCCGTACGACGGCGGACGCAGTAGTGGCGGAGGTGGCGGTGGCGGAGGCGGCGGCGGCGGTGGTGGCGGTGGAAGGGGTGTCGAGTATGGCGCCGTACGCCGTCCTGACGCTCTCCTACCGCCCCCGGGCCTCGACCAGACCGACCTCGTTCTGCACAGCAGTCTCGTTGACGACCCCCAGGTGAGCGACGATGTACGTAATCGCAACATATTTTCTCTATTATCATCCCTCAACGCGTCTCTTCCGACGACGTTCTCGCCCGCCGAGGATAACACGCGGGATGTTTCTACAAACGGAGGCGTTACGATCACTAGAGATCTGCTCCGAAATTGTGTGCGAATTTGCACGCGGCGGAGGGCGGTTTTCGACCGCAGCTCCGCGCGCACAATATTTGAAGCGTTTCGTCAGTTTTTTGGAGATATACATAATAATTAATGGAACGAAACGACAAACAGTAACGTCGTATTCCTTTTTTTAATTTCAAGAATTTTATTTTGACAGATTTTAGACTTTAGATTTTAGTTATCAAGATGTAAAATTGAGAAAAAGTCGAGAGAGAGAAAACTAAGTGTTTCTTAGCTTTTTTTAGAAATTATCTTTTGTAATTTCGTGAAATAAATGTTTATCGATTCTTTTTGGATTAATTTGCCTTTTTCGAAAAACATATAAAAGCAATTATATATATGTTAAAGTTTCGGCATTCATTAAATAGAATGTCAGATGCTTGTTACAATGGAATGGAATGCGAAACATACCTACCCTACCGTACTTTTTATTGTGGTCGAAAATATTTTTCTTTGTCTTAAACAAGCATATATCTGGTAGTCGATTTGTTAAACGCAAAAATATTTATGAAAAAGAAAAAATTATAGTGTATTTCTTGGCATAATAATGTTAAACATTGCCAATTTCTTTTGATTTTTATCACAGATTTTTGAAACATCTGACGAAAATATATATTGGATATATCCAAAATTGCATTTATTTAAATCATAGATCTCAATCAATTCTTCTCTTGCAAATCAATCACAATCATAAATCAATCAATCAATTCTTTTTTTATACAGAGTCTAGTTTAATGTTAAATATCAATGTTGTAATGTAAGGGATTTAATATTCTGAAAAATTAAATTAAATAGTAAAACTAAATATAAACTCATCAATTTTATAAGTGAATTTTTTTTTTTTTTTAAGAATTACACTGCATAATTATTCATATATTTAATATAAAATGATTTAATATTACATTAAAATATTTAATTTCATAAAAACAATATATAATTTTGTTTTGAATTTAATTCAGGTATTTTAAAAATTTATCTCGAAATTGATTAAAGTATTTGTATACGAAAAAAGAATTGTTTATAAACTTGATATAAAATTTAATATGAATTATTTTTTATGTTTTAGAACACAAATGTGGACGATGGAGGGTTCATGAATGACCTGCCACTATTAAAAAGTAAGTAATTGCGAAAACGCTTATTTATATAGTTGATAAATTTTGACAGAAACAGAAAATCGTTCACTTGCGAAATTATTAACATTACTCATGTCAAAAATTCAGGAGACAAGAAGTCTCCGTTATAGAAATTTATTTATATTCAATTTAGTACTAACATTTATTTTGCGTATTAAAAATACTAAACAACAGTGCTTTTAATATTCAAAATAAGTAATTAATCACTACTTTCCAATATTATATTTCTATAAGAGCTGATGCTGCTTTAAGTAAACGCATATCTCGCGACACCAACAGTAAGTCTAACTTCTTGCAGGGATGTCCTTCGAATTTCGATCTGTAATTTTACGCCACGCGTAACACAAAGCCGGTGTCCCACGATCGTTCGGAATTTATTCCACGGGGGTAAATTTACACGTTGCATAAAGTGCAACGCGCGCTGTCTCGAAATAGCGTGGCGCCGGCATAATCCCGATATAAAACGGCCACTGCGCGACCGGAAATATAAAGTAACCGCACCAGCAAGGACTTGTCGCCCTTAATTAGAATTTATCTCTCTTTCTCGCTCTCTCTTTCCGTCGTGTCAAGGGCAAGTGATCAGATTTCTAACCGTTTGTGAGAATAAAACCTCTATCTCTCTTCCCTTGCGCGCGTAAAAGTGATGTTGAGAGCCCGGTAGTTCTTATGCGAGGGATCGTTCCTTTCATAATACGAATCGACCGCGAAAGAGATCGTAAGAATTCGCAAATGGCAGAATTATCGAAGAGCGTCGCATTGAATCGCAATGCGATGAATTATCTATGGATTCGCATGCACAGTCAAGTTTACTTAAGTCAAGTTTAACTTCTCTCCTGAAAGTTGTCTGGGGGATTATCTTCTATATCTATAAAGATTAATCATTAAGATATAAATTTGAATATCGAGCTTTGTGTCTAATTTTTTTTAAATATACGTTGCAAAATGTATTCTCATTATTTCATAAAATATACTTCTTACTCGCTTTATGCATTATGCATTTTTACGTTTGAAAAACGTTTGGGCTTCTCGCTCATCACAGGATTTACATCCGCGGATGAATTGTTCGGTTTAAATTTGTCCATCTGTCGATTCAAATGTTCTTGATATGATGACATATCGTGCGAATAAAATTCACGCGTAAGATTCTGCACGACCGGGACGCGCGCCTTCGCTATTGCGTAACTTCGAACGAATTACGTGGAGAGGGAGGATGTGTTACGGATCACGGTGGAGACAGATTATAAGGAAACTTGCACCATGCCCAATTCCGCGAGCGATACGCCTCTCGTCGGCTCGTGTCAACACGAGATCGAATCGCGGCCAGCGTCTTGCGAAAGTGTCACGCTCACCCGAGAACAAGATCGATCGTATCCGATCAACGAACTGAGCGGAGAAGGCTCCCAAGAGTTTGTCTTGGAGGTTACACCTACGGCTGAAACATATAACTTTCGATCTATGAATTAATTACGAAATCGTACTACATTATCGCCGCCCAATATGGTAGTGGCAATTTTCGTTGCGAGGACGTCAAAAGTGCCGCGCGCTTTCTCCCGATCGTGCACGTTAGAAACCAAAGTGAGAGGAACGTGATTTGGTTTAACTTTACCCTGACGCTCCAATTTTTAAATAAATTTTACGGCGGAGGTATCGTGATCGTGAAACTATCTCCGTAGCAAATGCAAAGAGAAACAAATTGATCGATCGATGATACTTTACAAAAGTTTTATGATTATGTTAATCCTCACAATACCATGTGAAAAACATCTTATCCGTACAAATCCGGGAGTATTTCAAGTTTGTTTCATCTGTTTAAAATGATTCAAAAAATCTATAAACATTCATGAATATACTTTCAAGTTTATAGAATAATTGTTTGTACTTTATTTTAGAAAAAGACAAAACATAAGGAGTGAGGGATTTTTTTAAATTATGAGAAATTTTCATGGATAGAAATCGGTCGGATTTGAAATGCCTCCGGAACGGGTTAATATTAAAACTGGAACTATCGATTATTAACATATATTTTTGTATTTAAATATAGATGGAAAGAACAGTTTTGTTAAAAAAAGTTAAAAATTTAACTAGATACAGATCTAAAAATATTTCTGTTACAGATCATCGAAATAATTATGTAGAAGCTCAAGCGTTGATGACGCAAAAAATTTTAACATTCTAGCAACCAGTTTGAGTATCTTACATAATTATTTTGATGGTTCAAAGAAAATTATTTTCAGATCAGTATTTCAGTAAAATCGTTATTCCGTGTCTTATTTGAAGGGAATGAGTAAAATTGGTCAATTTAATCATTTGCAACAATAGTCACGGAAAATGTCAGAAAATGCTATAAATGTTCGTTATAAATTTGATAAAATGTCATAAATCAGTCATTTCTGCTTTGATAGTCTAGTATTAAATTGAGTTTAATATATAAAATGCGCGAGAATCTGGTTACGTCGATATAGTGATTTAACGGCGTCATTGAGGAAACATATAATTGTAGGAAACAACGACTTTTAGAACCCACATACGCGTACGGCCCACAAACGTATTACGCGACGACCCTCGTTTTCGACAACGTTAATTCTTCTCGCCTCTTCGGATCGTCGCGTCGCACAATGGCCGAGAACCTACCGGGACGCGTGGAGTCGTGCGTGTACGCGATGCGAGAGGAGGTGTGAAGGCAAAAAGGAAGGAAAAAAAAAAGAAACACAGTGCGTGCCCGCGGGCGGATCGGATTTCGCTCATTGTCATTGTAATTTCTTGGCGGGGTGTAGTTTTCGGGGCGTTCCTCACCACAGGGGTATTACCTACAGATGGCTGTTTGTTCGAATGTCACCGAGGGTTATTATATGCCTCGTTACTCGTCCTGCGACGGCTTATTTGGCTGGTCTTTTTCTATTCCGGTCTTCTCTCTTTTCGGCTTTCTCTCTCTCTCTCTCTTTCTTCGTGTTCTTCTTTTCCTCCCCGTGAATCCATTTTTTTCCAAAACGAGTATGAAATACGCATAAGACACAACATTGATCGGATACAATTATTTAAATATCTAAATTAAATATATACATTAAATATATCCACGTTGCGGGTAATATTTTTGTCTAACGATTTGTATCGAAGAAAAGTAATTTGCAATATTACTTCTTTTAACTTTGCTCAGACGAAATATTTTCGTTTTTCCGTTGAATCGGATTTATCTAAAAACTCATTTGTGATAACTTTCTATAGGCGACAGGAGTAAATCTTGCTCTCGATTGCGTATCGTTCCGAATCGGCAACAATAATGGCGACAATATACAATATGGTATATATCAATGTATACCTGAGCGCGTTCCGTTTCTCGGAAGCCGGTTATACAATTATCGTGGCTTACCTTGGCTCGACGACGACGATGATGACGACGTGCTCCAGTTTAGCTTCGCCACGAAGTATCGAGGACAAACGGATTCTTTCGCTAGCGGTGACTTTACGAAATTTTAATCATACAACAGTTGAAGCAACGAGTTTTCGATCTGCAAACCATCATTTCGGTTACGTATCTTGAAAAACAATCGATCGCGCGCGCAACGGATTGCGGCCGGAAACAATTCGAAAGCCGATATCTGTTCGAGAAAAAAAGATTCTGCGACTGTAGTGTAGCTCGAAAGAGACAGCCAAGATAAACAGTCCAAGCTATTTTGAAAAAAAATATTCACGTACTTCTATCTCAAAAAATTATTACTTACGATATATGAATACGTACAAATCTCTTTACTTCGTATTTGTTAATTTACTTAAGGCAATACGTGTTCTATAACGCAAATTTGCATGGATTAATTTATTATCTGCACGGCACAGTCGTGAGAAGAATCGAAAGTAATTAATCATTAAAAGAAGGTCAAACTAACACATTAAGTCATGCGACTTTAATGATTCTTTTCTATTCGCACTATTCAATATCTTCACTTTGTTGCGAACCAGCGGATGTTAATCATCATTATGTGTTCTTTATTCCACCGATTCTACCTGCGATTGGTAAATTGGCAGATTATGATAACAATCTTCACCCCTCGCACATTTGCCGGAAATATGCTTTTTGCTGAACATACGTTCATGAAAATGAGTTTAATTCAAATCTAGATCACGCGGCAGCGCCGAGAGAAAAAATACGCCGATCGCTTTCAAATTTCGAGTGTCGAAGAGATATGAGTGCCTCTCTTACATTGTTCAGCAGGCGGGACCGTTTTTCGCGCGTGGTCCCCTCCCCTCCTCCGAATGAAGGGCATCCACCATCTTTGTACAAAGGCAGCTAAACTCCTAAAATCAACCCCTAATGAAATTAACGATCACCACGTTACTCGTAGTTGCCCCGGGGGCCAGGTGGATCCCTGCCTGGCGGAAGCCCTCTCGGCGTGGAGCCCCTTCACGGCCGAAAAGTCACACCCCAGTCACACTAGCTAACCAATCAAGGTCGAGAAGTAAGCGAAGTCGTTGGTACGTGTCGATTGGTTAAGTTTCCGGCGCGTTGATTGCCCAGGAAATTATTTGTGCGTGTCCAGGACGCACGTGTTGAGCGAACGGGCTACGCGCTCAAGGCTATTCACAGATGGAGATATTTTGTACAGTGGCAGTGTATAGTAGCGGTAATTGTTTCACGCTGCCGCGCGTGCTGTCTCCGAGTTTGTTCGGGATATGAAGTTCCCTTCCTTCCTTCGAAGTTTGTCGCTTTGTCGCTACAGAATGACGCGCATCGACGTGGGTTGATGTAGATAGTGATCGCGAGCCTGACGAGTTTGAAGTCAGATTAATTTCGTTCGGCCCGCAACGCAAGCGTTCACTTGTTTACGAACGAGATGCGATATAATAAATAGCACTTGTCATAACGTCACACACGAGATCTCTGAACGTCCGATTCCAGATTGTTACCGTCATGAAATATCTGACAAATTCCATCATGTATACCAACGCTGAACTTTCCAATCAAGCCGTCTGATATTTGAGTATAGAATAGTCATCATGTGATATGTCATCGGTAACACACGCGGTCTGAATGAACAGTTACGCAAAAATGGCAAGGAACGTGTAAGTCAGCTTGGATGAGTCGTGGATATTTTTTGCGACTCTAGAAAGCACAAAATGAGAATCATATCGATCGCGTCAATAAAGAGCTTTTTTAATTAAAGATCACTAATCCAGTCTTGACATGATCCTCGATCGCAAAACTAGAATCTGTAGACTCAACGAGCGTAAATTCACTTATTTGCAAAATCCACACGAGCACGGACGCAATTGCGCATCGCCTGTCGGTACTCTGTGAGTGCCGACTATATCAATTTATAGTGTATCGATACACCGTCGTAATAATCGACATTATATAATCGCATCATAAATTATACGTACGTGCGCGCGCCGCCGAGAGTGCGTCTCTCATTAGAATCACGGACACGCCGGGATAGTTGTGCATCGCTCGTGCACGAAATGATTTCTCTAAACAGCCCGCGGCTGTGGATAATAGCGAATCGCCAGGCCGGTATCGGCGAGAGTTTCTTTTCTCTAGTTTTACGACACGGATGAATTAACGACGAGCATCGGCGTGCCTATTTGTCTCCATTCGTTTATGTTTGTCGTCAGCTTGTTCTTTTCTTCCTCCGCTTCCTCTATCGATATTCAGATTCCTGTCGATCTGGTATCTTCTTCTCTCTCTCTCTCTCTCTCTCTCTCTCTCTCTCTCTCTGCTTTTTGTCCCTTAACTGAGCAGTTTCAAACTTGAAGCTCGAACTAAAAAGTAACGTTCTAATCGCAATATTAATTTAATTTATTCTCAAGATCAGCAAGTGTAAAAACATACGTTGAGACACAGAACGCGTGACGAAGTTTTGTTTGACTTTTAATGTTAAGATTCTTTCACAATCATTTTTTACGTGCTTTTATGATTAGGTAATGGAGCATGAGGAATGTTGTTGATTGCTTTAATATCTGCGATAACTTTTCTCGGAATTTTTAATTAGTTTTTAATTGGATAGATTTTTTGCATTACATTCAATCGTTATTTATGATTATTAAAGAGAGGATTTGCTACATGTAAAACATGAAGTACATCTTGAGCAATTGCTATAGGAATGGAAAATTAATAATATAACGACAAAGAGAAAAAGAGGAAGAAGGAAGAGAAGAGAGAAAGAGATGATCGTTTTTATGTAATATTAATGAACCCTGGTGTTGCACGTGACATGCGCCAATTTTAATGCGTACTATCTGCAAGTCATGGACATATATCAATTTGCTATCTGTACATCTAAATGAACATTTCAAGCAACGTCATTGCTCAATCATCGAGCGTGTATATTGATTCCAGAGGCATTTCGTCAATCCGTTTCCTAGTTGACATACTTTTCATTTGTCATATTCCTTTTTAATTTGAAAAAAAAGCCGCGCGCGCGCGTGCGCGCGTGAAACAGGAAACTTTTCCGATCATTAATATCTTATTATAATTAATTCATTATAATCAGTCAACGGAGTATCGCTATTTAATAATATTAATGACATCGTTATCTCTTCAACAAGAAATGACATTTATACATGACATTATACGAGCGTTTATTACGCTAGATAATGTTATTAACTCGATATTCAAATAGCTTTCTGTATAATGTGCCGGCAATTATATGTCCAGAAATTATATGTCGGTGTACACATCTTCTCGAGGACCTTGAACACACGCCTTATCCATGTTTGTGTCCATAAAAATCTCTAGTACGCCATCGCAAGATTTCCTTTCTTTTTTTTTTATCACTGTAATAATACGCTTCTAATAACGCAAAATTAAACTTGTTCGAAGTCTTCAAGGGCAATTGAAAGAAGAATGTATTGTCGTTCTTCTAATAAATCAACATCGATCGAACGCCGCATTAAACACTATTATCGCTGTCTTTTTAAATGTTTTATACATTTGCGTATTGTACATTGTTCGCTAATACTCCTTCTATAGTAACAAGAACCGCCATTATCTTAAGAATTGGCTCGTAGAGAGTAACGGCATGAAAGATCAATGGTACGAGCATCCATCTCTGAGAGACGCTCCGTTCGAAGAAGCATGCCAACGGGATGAACTTAGGCAACACGAGAAAGTATAAACTGGATCGAAAGAGATGTTTCTCGTTTTCTTTTCCTTTCCTTTTGTTTTTTAATCCACAATTTTATAATGAAAGGCTCGTACGACCGCTCATTCATCGACGGGCTACCGATCAAATTGGAGCACAGCTTCGTCTTAACATATCATTACGTTATTATCTCGTTATTTCTTTTATCGAATTAAATTAAAATACTGCATTCAATCTTCAGCTTCACTCTAGATCGTCTCGATTGAATTAATTACTCATACGCCTTTTGAATATTTTATTTTATTGCATGTATTCAATCGTATCGTGACTGGATTATTCTTTGACATAAAACTAAAATATTCTTTGACACGAAGCGAATTTATTTTAGTAATAACAAGGATGAGAATTTAAAAAACCTTTTTTCGATTTATTTTAAGGATTACAGATAGAAAAATGCAATACAAACTCAGCTACCAAATTTCAAGACGCAACAAAATTGTCTATTATTTGTCTATTATATCGTATTCTTGAATAGTTCAACTACGGAAAAAAAGAATTCGTCAGCGTCTATTTTTACGATCTGTTTAACAATTAACCATGCAACGTACGACATCTAATGGGCTCTAGATGGGACTTTAATGATGGTATTGTGCTCAGATTTTATTAATTTTGACATGCAAATTTTGCGGTATCGACGGATCTCCTTTAGTTTCTTTCTCTACCGGACACGCACTCTGCGTTATTATCGCGTGTCCGGTAGGTTCTCACGACCACACTGATTTTCCGAGAAAACGTATGCATGCCCACCTGTAGAACTGTCGCGTTTCGCCACCATTGTAGTTGCTTCATTGACGGCCAACGTGTTTCGGTCCTCGCAGCCGCCGTAGCCGCCTCCTCTCGATCACTTCCGTTGGAATGAAAATTACACCGGTCCTGCGATCGCTATTAGCCGCCGAGGATACGCCTGCGGTACGCTGCTACCGGCGAACGTGAACCGCACGTACGCGTCTATGACCGGATTTTTCTTAGGCGCTGAAAATAACATCTACCTGGGATGGGAACACGGTGAAATCGTTCGGAGTCAAGCACAATGTAGTTAAATATAGCTGGGCATAAAACGTAGCCGAAGTTTCGTCGCAATCAACGGGGGCGGTGAGAATGTTATATTGTTAATGCCACTCTTCTACGAAACTGACTGAGTTTCAACGAAGCGGAAAGATAAAGAGAGAGAAAGGGAGAGGGGAGGAGAAGAAAAAGCGACAGCGATTTATAACGCGGGGCTTGTAATAAATGCGGCGCGTCGCCGGCCATCGCTTTTGGCTTCACATTTGCGTCGCTACGTTTCCTCGTGCATCGGCGACGTGTATTTTCCCGCGCGCGCACGCGAATGCGAACGATTAATTTCTTCCTTGGCTATCGCGTATAGTCGCGGTTGTTGTGACTCCTTGTAACGCGAAAGAAATCCCGTGGCGAGATAAGCGAAAAGGCAATCGACGGTGGTCGGCTGAATAGCGGATGCGAGTGGAGAACAGACGAGTTCTCTGAGCGAGCGAATCTACGCCTTCGTATCATCTTAGACCATTGTTGTTTATGATCTATCTCGTTAGACATTCTCTATGAACCGCGGCTCTATGACAGGGAATACCTGGTCGGCGCGTTGTTGTGCAACGCGTTGTGCGGAACGTAAGTTTGCGTTACTTAACCACCGACTGAGATCTTTCTTTGATCGAACCGAGGTTCGCGAGCGAGTGGCGAATCTAATCTCGCGAGTATCGCATCTTTTGTCAGGATCGCCGACGTGTCGGTACATTCATCTTCGATGTTTCCTCTTCCTTTTTTTTTCTCCCTTTCACAAACGATTCTCTTATTTATTACCGTGATTGTCGGTTTTAGCGAATACCCACGGAACTCAATCGTCATTTTCCTATCGAACCTCATTTTTCGGTCGACTACGAACGAATTTTACTTGTGAAAGTCTTAATCGAGATTTCAATAAAAAAAGTTTTAACAAGCGGTTGATTTTTAAATCGAATTTTCGAGTAGAGCCGCGTGCATTGCTGACGCAATGATATCATCTCGACGTTTCCATTCAACCTCGTTTCAACGAACGAGCGCCGATTAGCCAACAATCTCGATGAACTAAGTCATACAAATAGACGCGCATTTATCGCGCTGACGGACGACGAAACCTTTCCGTACCGATTTCACCTTGCGGATCGTATTTATCTTATTTAACAAGATCCCCCACTTGTACGAGCTATAAAATAGAAACGACTCTCTCTCGCCAAGAGACTCTTGTTGACGGCTAAGCGACCGCTTATTGTCATCACCTTTGACTCTCGACAATGTTACTGCACTTAGGGACGGTTGTAAAGTTACAATACGCTGTTCGAACGCTAGCGCCTAGTGCGCGACAGCTTCGCCTTTTACGGCAAACTACCTGTCGGCCTATTGCTCGGCAGCCGACGGCGATGAGATGAGCAGCTGATCTAACGCGGCTGCATCGATTTATCACTTTTCCATGCTATCGACTTCCAAGTGGAATTTAATTAAGCCGCCCACGGCTCACGGTTCGCGGTTCGATGGTTTTACGAGTTACTTGTCGATGAGCATACAACTGCAGTCGCGCCGCATTTCCCAATAACTCTCTTGCGTTTGAGGCGACTCTTAATTAGGATTAAATAGAAACGATTATGCAAATCGAGATGTAATTGTGTGTAAGACCACAATCTTACACACGCTGCCTAGTTGCGCTCGCTAAGATCATAAATACATCGCAGACTTTACTCGCAGTATCATTTACCCTCTCGTCAAAATTGTCACTCTTATCCATTATGATCAAATCACGTTGCATTGACAATTTTCGTTATCAGAATTCATAATATTCTTAACTACCGTATAATAAGGACGACTGACAACGATATTAAACATGCTTAAGATTCATATGTAATAAGATTGTAACATCGTCCATTACCGAGTTATTAGAAATGTTGTTTAACTAACCTGATATGTATCTAACTTGTTTTTAATGATACACGATGTACACAGTTATATCCGATGTATTTGAAAATTACTTAATATGTATAATGCATGCTATAAAAATTTCATTTAACTAGACTTATGTAACACTCTGAAGCATTCAGAGAAATAAGAAATTAATGAATTATTTTGTATTACATAATAAGAATATTAGTCGATACAATGGGAAACATATAATAAGTGCTGTATTTTTGTGTAGATTGGCAAATTTAATGATGGCACGCACAATGTGATTGAATAATTCATAATTCATAAAATTATTACATCAAGATAAAATTACAATTGTAATTTTACATTTTCTTGGAATTTATGAATATATACGTTAAAATAATGTAACAATTTACTTTATCTACACAAATTTATTAAATTAATGAACTTTTATTAAATTAATGGATTTTTTAATTTTATTAAATTATATATATATATATTTCAAATACAAATGTTATTCAGATAAATAAATCTTTCTCTTAGAATTCAGAATTTAAGCACATTTTATTTACATTCCTTTTATCTATTTCTTCAATGGTGTTTGACAGAAAAATTGAAATTTTAAAAAAATATCATCAATTATTTCTATTATCTTCAAAGATAAAATAAATTAGTAAAACTATCTAAATCCAATTATGTTGGATTTATATTAAAGCA
Source organism: Cephalotes varians (assembly GCA_037157785.1). Classification (NCBI taxonomy): domain Eukaryota; kingdom Metazoa; phylum Arthropoda; class Insecta; order Hymenoptera; family Formicidae; genus Cephalotes; species Cephalotes varians. Next base: position 320,024 of record JANQDE010000023.1, read on the forward strand.
ATACTTATCGCATCATTAAATTTTTTCACAGTTTTTTTTCTATTTCGTTAAACACAAAAATTTAAAGTCCCATATTATTTTACAATAAATGTGCAAGACAATTCTTTTTATATTTCTCTAAACAGAACAATCTAAAGTTGTATGTTATTTTTACAACATATGGAAAAGAATATTTGTTTTTTTTTTGTATTTTTTTCAACAGAGAAATCTAAAAACTCTATTTTATAACATAAACGCGAAGAATATCAATACACACCCGAAGTAATTTTTATTCATTTATTCCGCTCGACGTTTCGCGTATGGTTCGAAACAGAAGAAAAGTATTGCGAACCGAGTCTTCTCATAGGTTTCTTCGAAGATATTTCTCGGAACAGATGCGCAAGAACGCGAAGACGTAAGAACGTAAAGTGTTTCCTGTGTCATGGTCACGCATGATTCAGGTTGCTGTATAATCGAGAGACTCCAGACGGTACGAGCAGTTGCGAACGATATATATACAAACTAGGTACATTACGCAGGCAAAACTTGGAACATTATTATGGATTTTAACAAGTTATCGAGCCGATCTGCAATTATTAATCGAGAGACAAACCACACGACGTCTCGTTCCGCGACGCGCTGCGGTCGCAGGATGAATATCTGCGATAGCGTATCTTAGCGTGTTGACAAATTATCTAGCGTTATTTTCCTGAGCACTATCTGAGAAGGCGGTGGCAATTTCATGAGAAAGACACTTGAGTGCATATCAAGTGCGTCGTTGCTCGAAGAGAAGCGGAGCACATCTCGAGGCGTACGACGTTCGCGATTGTTATCTCGATAACTCGCGCAAACGCAGTTCGCTGAACACATTCAAAATTAACCTTCGCTGAAGTTCTATTTCTCAGCGTTTTCAAAAGGAAGAAGATATCTCTGTTTTGTCCATCCATTTAATTATCCGTATCAATATATTACGCAAGAATTTAAAATAAACGTGTCGTACGACATTGAAATCTATCGTAATTTATTCGAACATCAAGTCCTTATTCCTATTACGGTTATCAAATTACTCGACATAGGAGTGAGTAATTAAGCGGCAATAGAGAGACCGATAGTGGTTGTACGATGAGTGAGACGGTTTCGCAATTCACATAGCGAAAGGTTACGGCAGCTCACGATAATTATACGTTTTGCACTATAGATGCCGACCCCACGGATAAAATAAGCGATGCCTGAGCTATCCTCATTAAATAAATTAATAATACGTTCGTAAACCGTTACTGGAATCGAGATAAGTGTTCGAGATAGCAACTTCGGACGGTTAGAAATGCTCATAGCACTTAGGCGACTCTAAATGATGTTCTCTAACGACGCGTACGTGCCGCCGTTGGTACTTGACGAACTGAATCGTAACTGTCTTTTAGAAACTACGCGTTTCGATAGATTCGCAAGATTTCAGTTAGACGCGATCATAAATTTGGCGAATACACCTACTTATAAATCTGTAAACTCTTAACGACAGTCTTCTTAATGCATATCTTAGTACCTAATGATATGTTTATGTAAATTTAAGTAATATAATAAGTAATTAACACTGAATAAACATCTAATGTATGTGTATATGTACAAGTGAGAAAAAGTATAAAAATATAATATATTTCACAAAATGTTTTCATGAAATTCAATTACAACAATTTTTCTTGAAATGTGAATCTGTGAATATATGTCAAAGTAATAAAATAATTTATTCTCTTATCTAGCAATTTTGTAAAATTTAATAGTCAAAATTTGTACAGGTTTGCTTCAAATCATACAAATATCATTCAGATACATCTTTCACCTACATTTTAAACATTTGTGTCTCTCGTTTTCTACAATATCTGATAGAAAAATAGGATTTTTAAGAATATCAATTTATGATTAATCTGTTCATAAAGCAAGGATCGAAGCAAAACATTGCGTTTGCAATCAGCTGCAATTTATGATGTAAGAATAAATATTGCCGGATAAAAATATTACAAAACACATTCGAATCTTGAACGGGGAAGATTAAAATTTTCCGCAAGTAACAATGAGATCGGCCGAGTGGTATTTCTGGTAAAAATAGTCAAGCGATCAAGGGAAAAAAGGGAGAGGGGGAAATATATATATATCATGCGAAGGGGGGGAAAAAGGAAGACAATATTAACATCCCACCGATATTCCTAAGTATCAAAGTATACGTTGAGAAAAAAAGGGACGATACTCGTCTTAACGTGTAACCCGTATAAAACCCGTACTTAACGTATCCGCTAATATCAGGCCCGAGAAGGAACGAGAAGGGAACGCACGCTTGACGCGCGAGTCACGGAGATCGTGTACCCACCCGTACTTTCTTTCTTTCTTCTTATCCTCTCTCTTTTCTCGTTCCTCTCGCCCATCATTTCGACGTTACCAAATTGTCCGACTAACGCCGGCTGTCAGAACCGTTACGCGCCTGTTCCTTCTCTCTATTCTCTCTCTCTCTTTTTCTATCACTTCCTCTCGAACATTATAATTTATAAGCTCGACAAGTCGACCTATTTGGTGCGCATGGAAATTGATTACCCGCTTGACCCGCCGGATCGAGACATCGACGGGGATCGATACCGGCACTAGATAGATAATATGAACAACTTGTTTATTTTCTCCCCTTCGCTCGCCGGCACGGCGAGAACGCCGGACGACGACGACGACGACGACGATGTCTTCCGTGCTCGAGTGTCAAGCTGTATTCTCGAGCGCCCTCGACGTACAACTCGGCGCTTTGCGATCGCGACGTTTACGTTTCGACGTTTAACGAAACGGAACAACAGCGCGACCGCGTCGCGTCGCGTCGCGCCGCGGGAGCGATGGAGCGAGAATGGTACGGGCCGGCAAAAATGCCGTGAGATATCTATCGGTTAGATTTATAGAGCCGTCCTCGTGTATCTGTCATAACACGCTGACATTAACTCGCTGAATGACGGTGCATTTAGTCGAGGCCCCGGCGATGTATCAAGCGAAACGCAGCGATAGTTAGCTAATATTAAGACAATAAATATTCCACGGTGAATTTCTCTGTTCGCAGGCAGAACTTCGTTTTTCTCTTTATTGTGCCATTTAATTTATATACCGTATTGCGTTCCCTGCACGTTCGGCAGGAAACTTTCCTTTAAACAGAGGTTCTCGTATTACGGAGAATTTCTCTTGATTATTAAAAGAAGTCAGGATTCGTCCGTGAAATGTCTCGTTCAGCGGTTTTCTCACGTTAAGACGTAAAACTTGGACGCAAGACACATTATCGTGCGTTGGCGAAGATGAAGAACCCCGCCGAGTTATAAGTTGACCATCTCTTTGCCATGTAATAACGCGCTTTGTCCGGGCCCCAAGGCACGATATTAAGCATTCCAGGGCAACGATGCAATAATGCGGGGCTATCCGATGCATAGGAGCTAAAACAGGAACGGTACGGGCAAATTTAAAATATTTGCCGAAGATATTGCCGTGATCACGGTTACGCACGCAAATATACGTACACACATATACATACCGAAAGAGAAAGAGAGAGAGAGAGAGAGAGAGAGAGAGAGAGAGAGAGAGAGAGAGAGAGAGAGAGAGAGAGAGAGAGAGAGAGAGAGAGAGAGTTTCGAATCAGGATCTTTCGTTCCGGTATTTCTTGCTCCACCGAGTCGCGAATCTCTCACTTTGACCTACGAGAATAGACTATACGGCAGTCTTAACTGGATTATTGCATTCCTTCGCCCGCTAGACGAAATTGATTATTATCGTTCTGTTGACGAGAACGAAAACGGCGGAGATCGGGATAAATTGTGAGAAATTCTACGAGATTGAATATGCGACGTTGATTGGCGTATCGTCTCGCTGGCTAAATTCATTACCGAAGTATAATGAATTCTATTAATAAAACTCGTTTGGACGCTCGTTAGACGAAAAAATTGGGCTGGCCCGATAACTCCTGGAAATCTGTTCTCAATTCATTAGACTTACGACTATTAAGTTGCGCCATTACATCGATTGCTTATCGATGACATAACGGGAGGAGTCCGTAACGGTCGCACCGGGTGTGCGAGCTGAAAATCTATCGATGTGTATCAGCTTTGAGTGATGCCGAGTATTCATTCATTTGCCAAGATATTCCAACTTACCAACTTTGCGACATACATACGCAATATGTTGAACGTATTCGATTAGAACTAATGTACTCGATTAGCATATAGCTATTAAATAAGTTAATTAGCTGTTAAATAAGCTAATTAAATGGCACATGAAAGGAGTAGCTTGGAAAAGGAGAGAAAGAAAGATCATCGATATTTCTTACCTATTTTTTATTATAGAAATTATGTCCATATTTTTTATGCATAAATCTGTTTTATTGGTTTCTTAACATTTTATTAACGCATTGCTCTTGTGTGTGTTTACAATTCTTTTTTTATTTTATTCTTACTTCTTTATGTCTCCTATAAAAATGATCCATTTTATAATATTTCTAAAATATGATGTATGCTAAATATGAATGATCATAATCTTAATATTCTTGATATAGTTATAAATATTTCATACATATTTACTTTTATTGATATTTTAAGATTTTAATGAATTGTTCTCGTCTACAAATAATTCCTTATTTTATTTTTATTTCTTCATTTTTTTCTACGAACACGATTCACTTCATAATATTTCTAAAGTAAGTGTATGTGTCAAATGAAACTTGCTAGAGGCTCAAAGTCACACTCTAACGACCATATTTTTTTGCAGATATGAAACCTTCGGACAGGAGCGAGAAGGCTATGTTGACCGGAAACGCGCAACCGTCGGACGTATTCTGTTCGGTCCCAGGACGATTATCGTTACTAAGCAGCACCAGCAAGTACAAAGTTACGGTAGCGGAGGTACAAAGACGACTGTCGCCACCGGAATGTTTGAACGCGAGTCTCCTCGGTGGCGTGTTACGAAGGTAAGAGACTGATTTAAAAGCGGTTCCACGCAAATGGATCTCGCGCGCAGAAATAAATATTGTACACGTTTTCCTGTCATGTTTTGCGATAAGTCGACAAGAGATTTGTCGATTCGCAGGTGCGATAATTCTCTCGTCTCTTTCTTCCTTTTCTCTCTGGCAAAGTTTCTCCGTGCAATTTTTTTCGACAAAGAGAAAGAGCGGTTCATTCATCCGTTTTTAATCACGCGCAGGTTCCCTGAGCAACCCATAAGCAAACCGTTAGGATAATTTGGCATTACACGCGAGGAATTAAATGTCGTTGCCGTGAGAATCAGCGCAGCTTTCGTGATACGGAAAACGGAGATGCCTGATACGTATCGTTGTCTGAAGAAGTCAACAGAAATTCGTAAAAAAGAAACACCAAAATTTAAATTTTCTAAGATTACAATGTTCAGAAAAAAAATTCGATATCAAGAAATTTATGATATCGAGAAACTTGCATACCTAAAAGAAATATTACGGAAATAAACGTTTTACTACTGAAATATATCTAAAAATTTAGTTATAAAAAGAAACTGAAATAATTTTACAGAATTGAAATAATTTTGTTAAACTGTCAAAATAATTAGGTACATAGGACACTCAAGTTGATTGCTAGAATATCAAAATTTGTTGCAGCATTGCTCATCATGCTTAGTTTTCTACATAATTTTACACACAACATACAAGTTTTCTACATAATTATTTTGACTTAACAAAATTATCTTCAGATCTGTATTTAGCTAAATTTTTAGGTATCTCAGCAAAATCGTTTTTTCCGTCGAGACGTCCAGTCTGCAGATACAAATCTCTCGTGCGGACTCTATTTTAAGCCGATCATATGCGCGCGGAATGAAAATGGCTCGATCGTGATTTCTCATGAATATTCCGTCGCGCGCGAGGAGAGCGCGTGAGATAACGAGTGCAGCATTCCGCTTCCTACAGAGGCGCATTGAAGACGCAACAATCCGCGGTCCCGGATATATCGCGCCCTGTTACGGCTCGCGGTTGTTGCGGCCACGATAAGAAATAAAATACGAAACACACGGCGTTGCACATTACCGCCGACATTTCCGGCCGCCGTATCGAGGTAATCGGTACAACTGACACGACGATCGGAACAATGCGCGCGCGTAAAAGATCGCAAGACGCACGTTGTTACACGGCTTTATCCGCTAATTAATAAACCCGCGCGTTCAGCTCATCCGGCCCTTTCATGCCCAACCGGTCACAGACAGTCATCTGATTTATAGACGCTCCTCATGTTGGGAGAGCACCCCTCCGCTTTTATCTGATTCGCCATTTTATCCGGCTAGAGCACCGCTCATTGCGCAATGCTTTATCACCAAAGGCGTGGATAAATCACCGTGCAAGCGGCCATTCCTTCCACACACTCCGTACGACTTTTCGCACTCGATCTCGCAACAGGCATTACGAAATTACCGTTGAAGCATCGCGAAATCGCGCTTCATTCTGTTACATTGCGATCCTCCGAAGAATACACAACGCGAAAATTTACAATATCGCGAACAAGCTTGCAGAAAAGACTCAATAAATTTGTTATGTAGCATTAATTTGCTACATAGTAAAAAATATTTTATATTTGTGTTAAAATCCTTATTAAAATTTTTGTAAGGAATTTTTAATATATTCGAGTGTTAATTTAACACACGATGTGATTATATTATTTGACTATTTGTGAAATTGATATCTAATATTTTTCTTAGTGTTAAAATAACACAATTTATGTAAGTTAGTAAATAAGCAAATAAAAATAATGTAATTTTGACAAACATATTAATGTAACAATGTAATTTTAACATCTAAATTCTAAGATAAATGAATGAAAGATAAATATGTTAATTTAATATATTATAAATATTAATTTTACTGAAGAAATATATGCAAATTCTACAATTTATTTTCAAAGTGTTACACTTTTTGTATTCATTTTTAAATAATTTTAAATTTTAAATAATGTTTATGTTACTCTCCAACATATTTATCATATGTTAAATAACACAAAAATTTAAGTGAACCGGTTTGGGACATGAAAAACACAAATTTTTCAACTATCGAATGTATCGATAAAATGATAACAATATTTTTTTAAATAATCCTACACAAGAAATTTGCATGAAATATAATTAAGATATTGATTGATGATTAGAAAAAGATGTAAAAAAATATTGTCCAGCTAAGTTTCATTAAATCAATGCTAATTCTACATTATTCATTTCAAAATACGTCTAGTCTATCAAAAAAAAGCGTGCACTTTCCGCGATGAAAGAAACTCGCCCGTTTTCGTGTATCGTGTATCGCGCGGAATCGTTTCCAGTGTGACGAAGCGTGACAAAAATCTTTTTTATCGCGAAGCTAATAAAGCGGACCGATCTAAGTATACTGCCGATGCAAATGAGACATTAATAACTCGCTGCGAGTGTCAATTCCTCGGCGTACAAGCAGCGAGCGAAGCCTCGAGGCGAGCGCGGTATCTCGCACCGGCTGCAACGTTATAATTCATCTGTTCGCATAGCGATCTGACCGATAATTACACGCGCGTTGGACCGAGACACGCTCATAGATTCTCTTTCTTCTTCTGCTCTCCTTTTGTCTTTCCCACCTTGTTCTCGGTGTTTCGTTCGTGACTCACGTCCACGAGAGTCCAGAATCGTCGCTCGCAATACGCCGCGAGAAATCGTCTCATGAAGATCGATTGCGCCTTAATGCTGCCCTCGTGACGCACGCACGTGTGTGCTTTTGTCGCGCCTTCCGTTTTTGTTTTCACATCGACCGATTTTCGATCGCTGTGAGCTCTATTTCGCAATGCACGTTTTCTCAATGCGTTCTATTTATGTTTGCCTCTTTGTACGTATGCGTACCTTGTTCTCCGTATATGAATCAGATACCAGCATCCTGTCAATTGGCGCAACGTCTACTAGCGAACTTGCGATCATACACGGAAAGAAATTTTACTGAGGGATCTAAAATTTTGCTGGATACAGATTTGAAAATAATTTTGTTGGATTATCAAAATAATTTTGTTGGAATTTTAAAAATAATGAACAATGCCGCAAGAAATTTTGATATTCTAGCAACTAATTTGAACGTTCTATATAATTATTTTGATAGTTCAACAAAATTACTTTTCTGTATCCAGCTAAAATTTTAGATCTTTCAGCAAAATGTTCTTTTCGTCGGATAAATGAGTCGACAATAGCATGGTCAATTGAATTCTTTGTTAAGAAGCGAGATGAATAAATATAAAATAATGGTTTCAATAAAATGTTTTTGATAGCTTAGAATGAAGTTCAGAGGAAGTTGAAATCGGCCTCATGGGGATCCTTCTCTTAATTGAGATTAGCAACCTCTTCACCTCCGTAATTTGCTTGATACTGATAGATTAGCTACCACGATTAGCTACCATCTGCTTGGAAGTCTGAAAATCACGCGCAAGATCATCAGACTCGAGAATAAGACTGACTTCCGCCGTAGGACAGAAGTTTTGCCGATCTAGAATTTATTCCTCTGTTTTTCTGTATGCCGATGTATTCAGATTAGAAGAGATTATGCGCATATATTATTATGTAAGTCACAATCACGATACTGTAGTTAAGTTTTATTTTTGCGATAAAAAATAACGATGACGTAGAAAATCTATCGCGTTATTATTTTCTCGGGATAACTCTCATTAAATCTGTTAGTCGTAAGAATAAAGTGTTGATCGCTCAATTAATTTGTCGATCTAATTTATTTGCGTAAGCAATATTCTGATATTACTTCCTCGATCGATTAAAAAATATCGATAAAAAGAAATAATTTTTTTTAGGAGATTAAATATATATATACTACTATTAGTGTTACTATAATTATCAATTCTAATTATTAGTGTAAATTATAAAGTAAAATTTTAGTTATTAGTTTTTATGAAGATAAAAAGAAAAATCTGATTTATAAAGAGAAAAATATGATTTAGTTAGATTAGTATTTTAATATTAATATTAGTAGTAATTTATACCATTATTAATATTAATATTATATTATTAATTATTATTAATATTAATTAATATTAACGTAAATTAATATTAATAATATGAATTTTTATTATTCATTATTTAAAGTTTTGAGGCATGAACTACATTGCTTCTATGTTAATAAAAAGTTTTAGGAAGTTTAATAATATATGTACAAAATAATAATATTGAAATAGGTGTAAAAGTAAAAAATATATAAAATTGTAAAAACGATATATATAATTTTTTTAAATATATTACATATAAAATCAGCAAAGAGATATTGAAAATCTTGAATATTTTAGTCATCTCCAACATTCTGTTCGCCTGTGCGCTACCTTATCATTGCTAATCATAATTCCGCCTCATTCTCGCGAAACGAACGACGCGGAGGATATTTGAATCAGCCTTGATCATGAAATCCTTCGGTTTTCTAACATCACGTGGCATTAACGATGCCAGGCATTCGAGGATGTCTCGAGCAATCAGGGGGAGCGAGGGATCCACCATTCAAGATCTTGCTATCGGTGGAATCGACGTCGAGGGTTGCAAATCTCGCGGAACCCTTACGTAGAAGAGAGCGATATGTCTGAGTGGAACGAGAATGCTTCTCGGGACAAGTCTCCGATAATGAGTCGCAGCATCGTTCTCGTCACGTACCGAGGAACGACGGCGACGGCGATCGTTAAGTATCGAGAATTCGATCCGGTCGCACGACCGTTTCCGCGGTCAATTACATTCGTCGAAATTCTTCCGCTGGGCATCGAAACACGCGGAATCGACCTGCGTCTGTTCAATTCGTATATAATCGATAACGATTATTGTGGTGGTCGATCAATAACGATTATTGAAACTAGTTTTGCATGCATCGATATAGTTTGATTGGATTATCGTGCTGATCTATACGAAATCTACGAAATTATGGATGGAAACTAGAGCGTATGTTGAAATTTTCAATTTTCTGTCGATTTAATATCAGATTTTTTAGATCTTTTTGATTGTAATGATAATATAAATTAAGAGGGAGAGAGAGAGGGATAGAGAGAGATCATAAAACTCACGAACGATCGTTAATAGCACAATTTAAGTTTATTAAATTTTTGCAAATTATTAAAAAAAATGTTTTAACATACTATAAAGTTTTATCTTTAACAAATGAATAAAAGAATACAGTCAGTATGGTGATTTATATGTTATATATATATTATATATTTAAGTTAAGAATATCTAAAATATCTGGATACACGTATCTTTAAGATAAAAGTTTCGATACCGATCAAAATAAAAACACGCTCTTACAGATATAATTAATATAGAGATATCAATCAATCGCTTTTTCTTCAAAAAATAAGTACAATATCAAGTAATACGGGACAGTGCGATTAAAAAAAATAAAATAAAAGCGGACGCCCGGCGAACGTAAATTCGGAGGAGCCAATATTAAAAACCCATAGCGGTAAAATGTATTAATTGCCGAGCGAGGCGAAAAATTACCGGGCGGACTGAACAAAGGTAGACGATACGCGTTACCGTTATAACAGCCCAAAAGATGATGGATGGACAGGATGTGTTAAGAAAGAAGTCCCTGCTATCGTTGATGCTCGAAAATATTTACTTCGCAGCTTCTTACTTCGTCGGTATATTAACACACAAAGTCGCTGTCCGGTTACAAAAGGATTAAAATGCAATTTTGATGATGTCTCGATAGACTTCGTCCGAAAGAACACATGAGACGCATCCGATACACAATTTAGCGTAAAGTAAAAGAGGACGATTAAAATTTTTTATATGGAAGCATATTTTTTTTTTAATGTACTAACAGTTATCATAAGTTGTTTTTTAAAATTATCGTTTTTTAAAATTATCATTATAAGTTGCTTTTATAAAATTTATATAAAAATGTGCATTTATTAGTTAAACCGCTTGCGTTATTCAGCATTGAAAGGACATACACATTATATCTTTAATAAAGAACTATTTATCTAGCTAATGAAGCTACTTTTAAAGATATTTAGTACAGAAATTTGCCAATATTTTTCCTTTACAACGTTTAAATTGCGGTTTTAGTCTTAATGTCATCATTAAACACTCTAATTGACTGGAATCAATGATTACAGCGAAGAAATCTTAACTTTAATTAATCGTGAAACATAAACGCACATCTTTATGATCGCACAGGAAGCGTTACGTCGCTTAATTAACCCAGATACGTGTGTCGAAGGATGCCATAGAAGTGTCGATAAAAATTCTGTTCGCCCGATACGCTCGCGCTTTAGCTTGAATAGCTCATTCTGTGCGAAGAACACAGTGCTCCTTTCTTTCAGGATCGATTCTATTCCACAAAACGCACGTGCATAAACGGTACGAGCGCATCCTCGAGCGCGCGTCAAGCTTGCTCAATCGCCGATGACACACGTAGTCCGCGGATTATGCTAATCCAACCGTATTTCCCTCCGTTGCCGCTAGTCCCTCGCGCACCTCGATTTCATCTTTTTAGAGATCACGGCGAAATGATTAATGGAGAAGTTTCATTTCGAAATTCTCACGCGCCGGAACAGATCGAGACGTGGGCGGTTTCGTGTGTGTCCGAACATGTATTTAGCGAACGGTAGAAGAATAATTGATCAATAAATATGATGATGAACCAATGAATCTCTTGTTCTATGGCGTACGTAAAATTCTCGCGTGAGAATAAATCAAATCAATAATCATCTCGCTGACGTAATTTAGCCGTTTAGTCGTGCTATGATATCACCATGTAAAAGTTTTGATCTGCTTGAACTTAATGATTTATATCAAATGTTGATTATATAAAATGTAATCTTTAAGAAATGGGAAAATATAAAAAACAATTATGTAAAAATATCTGAAAAGATTGTGCATATAAACGTATGAAAATATTTAGATGATGACACTTGTAATTATGATCGTGATTCCGAGATATATACTGCCGATACTAAACTTATAGTTAGCAGACAATCTGTAACGTAATAGAGATCTTACATGATCAATAATAGTATCAATAATATTGTTAGTACCAACAGATATTTTAAGGAGTACCTCCTACCGTAGTGCGATACTGATGTTCAAGGATCAAGAAATGCGGATCACAAATATTCTACAACAATCCATCAGTTATTAACTACACATGATTAATACATAATATTGTTAATAATAATACTGACAGTATTATTGACCATATAAAATCTCTATAAACTATAGATTTTCAATATTAGCAGTATATATCAAGACACGATCTATATAATGCCATAAATTTGTTGTTGATTATTGTTAAGAAAGTTATACGAAAAATTTTTATTTTATATTTTATATAAATAAAGTATACCTTGCATTTTATAGGGCGAAATCCAAAAATGGCGGACGTCTGCTTAGGGAAAAATTGGAAAAAATTGGTTTAAATCTGCCAGCCGGTAGAAGGAAGGCCGCCAACGTCACGCTCTTGACATCTTTAGTGGAAGGTGAGTGCTTTCATTTATTCTAAAAATCTCAGTCATGAATTAAAGAAATCATAAGAAAAAAACATGTAACGTTAGGAACCGATAAATCTGATACAGAATGTGTACTACGAGACTAATAGTCTCATAATTAAATATTAAATATTAATACATTGCTATGATTTATGATTTTGTTAAGCAGATATAATCACAGGTTTCACTACATAAATCATATATGATGATCATATATGATCGTTTCTATTCCTGATTTTCAAGTTTTCAATGTTATTTTATATAGAATGTTACAAACTACCGTTTTCACTGAGACGATCAAAAAGAAGATTCTACCATTTGAAATCATGAAATTAGAAATTTTATTCTCGAAAATAGGTTAATATATTTGTATCTTCATTTAATATCAATAACGATATATTATTATAATTCAAAGTTTGAAGAATAACTTAATAGGTAAGTTATAAGAAAAACATCCGAGAGTTTGGACAAAGAAAAATTGCATTGAAATCGTTAAACATGAAATCGTTATGCTTAAGAGAATGCGCACATTTTTAGAACAGCTTGTATCATATATATTAAAATAATGATCGATGCAAATTATTTTCTATTACCTATATTAAATAAATTAACGAACATTACGTTTGTCAGACAAATCAGTATTGCTTGTGAACACAGCATCCTCGTAAACTGTATTACATCTTGGGACAGGTATGACATACGCTCGTCCCATAAAGCGCATCAGATAAAATCATCTCTATGAAATAATGCGAACATAAAACCTTTTTCCTACACGGTAATGGTGGCTGCGTTCTTTTTCTTCACCGGTAATCATTTTCCTCATTAGCAACATTGATCGTGTCGGGTACGAAAACGTACAACCAAACAGGAAACTTCATGCAAAGATCCACAGTTCCGTAATGTGGTCACAATATTTACGTAACTTTTATCCTGCCATGCATTAATATCCGCATAATAAACTGACAATATCAGTGATATTTCTATGAAAAGGACGTTGAAAGCGTAGTATAACATCATAATTTTTTAAATTAGCTTGCTATATTTTACAGAAAAGGTAAAATGCATTCTTTATTTATACGATAGCATTGCATCCTTTTTTGTAGATAAATTTAAGATTCATTTTTTTCGTAGCAAATGTTTGAGAACTTTAAAAAAACATTATTTAATTATGATTTTTATTATTTAATTTTTAACAGTTTGAGAATTAAGAACCTCAGTAATGTGAATTTTTTTTCAAATTATAAAGAAACGAGATTTTATTGAACACACTTGTATATTTGCGAAAGTATAAAGAATTTTTTTAATATTAATAAACTTCATAAAATTATATATGAATAAGAGATATCACTTTAAATGTCAGTTTCTTAATATTAAATTAACATTATTATCAACTTAATTATATTATTAATCTACTTAATGTTTAATTTCCTTCACGCGCAATTAAATTTCGATCTAAATCGAGATATTTTCCATCGTTGAATTAATAGGTTTATATTTTCTCGATTAAGTTTTTGTCTGTTATTTTCAACTTATTAAAAAATCGTCTGCCTGCATCTTTCTTTTTGTATTTCTATAGAACATTTCAGTGTAAAAAATGTGTGAAAAAAACTTAACAAAAAGAGCTGTATTAACGTCACTTTTTGATTGAAAATTTTAATAGAAATCACATTTTTTATATAAATGACTTATATAAAAAAAACATGTTTGTTTGTGTAAATTTCTCAGAGAACTTTTTCCCAGGATATTTTATATTAATTGGGATCGATGGCGAGCAGATAATACGTTAACAATTGTAATCGTAATTACACGTTTCCTCAGCGGTTTATCGCGAGCGTTAAATGTAACGCTCTTCGATTTACTGCCGCTGTAATTTGCAGAACGTTACTTCTCCGCGCTCGCGTCTTTGCATCTCCCTTCTCCGTCGTGACTCCGAAGAATTACATTCTTTGCGACGCCCACTTGTCTCGTAGGGCACAGTGATGAAATCATCTCTTCGGAATAGCGCGCGCATCAAGGAGAATTTACACGGTCTTGATGATCATCCTGAATGAGTCATTTAAGCGACTAGATGGATTTTTGTTTAGATACGCGGCCCCAAAGCAAGATAGAACAACCGGCAAACAAAGTTGTTGCAAGAAAACAAATATTAAAAAGTCACCATCTGTATCTTATATTTAACGCTAAACGCGAATGTTTAATTCGAAGGAGATTTTAATTTCATTTACATTACAGTATGAATTATTTTATATTCATTTTATTAAAGAGCAAATCTCTCTTCTTCTGTTTGTTGCTTTGTAATAACTCAACTTTCAATTATAGTAATTAACACTAGAACTACCGGTGATTAATTCCTATTATTTAAATATATTGTGTGTGTGTGTGTGTGTGTGTGTGTGTGTGTGTGTGTGTGCGCGCGCGCGCGCGCGCGCGCGCGCGTTTGAAAGAAAAGAGAGAAAGTAAATCGATCAATTTAATTATTTATATATTGCAATAAAAATCTCAGAAAATTTATCGTTAAATTTGAAAAAATTAACGGTCATTTTGACTACTTCAGTTGTTTCTAATGTTAATTTTGGGGACAAAATTAGAGGTTCTCTACTTCCTTCATGCTTGCTTTTTCTGATCCATCTGATTCACTACGCTTTCATTTCTGAATGATCCTCCTGGACGATCATCAAAGGCGAGTCACGTAAACGCGGCTTTAGAGGCGTCGCCTTCGTTCTTCCGCGTTATGACAGTAACAACGAGTGCATGCTTTTTGCACCGGATACAGGACATTGCGCGCGGCTAATCAGAGAGAGAAAGATAGAAGGAGAAGGAAGGAGAGAATTCTACGGGTTATCCCATCTACGTGAGAGAGCGCTTAATAACGAGCGCGCAACAAATGCGTACGCGCGCGTACAATCGCTTTCTCGCACCTTCGCCGCAGCAGCACCCTAATGACGTGCCTGGAAGTTTGTTAGTGTTGGAACGGACGTTGATTATAATTTATGGTCGGCGGGGCTTCTATAAAACATCGGCCGTGCTTTTCTTTTCGAGGCGGTGGCCACGCTCGGCGGCGACACGCGCGCGTAACGCTTCCTCGGCTGGAGAATTCACGGAGATTCGAGAGTGCATTTTGTTAGGATAGGCTACGAACGAAATACGTTCAAAATTTTCAAAAAAATGCGCAGGCATTTTTCTCTCAAAAAAATATAAAATTTAAAAGAAAGTTATTGACTAATGGGAGCTTGGGAAATCTCCATTTATTACAAATGTACCAGTAATGAGATTTTCAAATCTGGAACAAACATTTGGAATCCGTCTAACTGTGCTACTTTCTTATCAAAGCAAATTGCACATCTATTTTCGATGAAAGTTAAGGCTGTATTACATCTTATTTTTTCATATTTTCATAACATATGAAAAAATTATATATTATTCTAGATCGCATTTAAAAGTAAAAAATTTAGCGGTGATTTAGAACCTGAATAAAAAATTATTTCAATAAAAAGTAAAAGTGTGCTCTAATGAAAATATAATTAAGAAATAATTACAAAAATCTTAATTTTTTTAAAAACTCTTAATTTTTTTTTATACAAGTACTTTAAGTATTCCAGATGATTTATGCGAAGTTTCATTGCGATGCAGAGATTAGTTGTTTTGTGAACAAAATTTATTTATTTGTTTATTTATAGAAGAACTAATCTCTAGCGCAATGAAATTTTGCATAAATCATCTTGAAATACTTATACAAAAAAACCGAGACTTTTGTCATTGTGTTTTAAAATAATTTAATTTTTAATAACAAATAAAATAGATAAACTATAAAAATGTGTTAAATAAAAATATAATGTTATTCATATGATGTTCATATGTACATAGTTTATTTAACTCTTTGCATTTGGATGTCCCCTCTCAGGGAACATAAGTTTATTAGTGATTACACAATATAAACGTATGCAACCGGTTTTTTTTGTATTTTTGCATGTTGTTGGTAGGTAACCTGCAAGATGGTTCCGAGTACAAAGGGTTAAAATATAAATATTAACATATTTCCAATTTCAATTCTGATTTCTCAAGCAAATTTTCAGGCGACTTTTTAAACTTTTCTTAAAGTTCTTTCGATATATCGTGAGCATCTGTCATATTGCTTTGGAAAAAATATACTTGATATATCAACCAAATTATGAAGCTTGTGCAATCTGAATATTTATTGTATTCAGAATCTCGAATAAACTCGATGTAATACGTCGATTAACATTTTGCGATGTCTAAAATTCAAGATAAATCGCATTGTTTCATCGTACAATTTATCATACCGGCAGCTTATGCCGTAAACCGTCGCATTGTTGCGATGCCATAAAACGCACGTAAATCGACTTGTCGATTTATGCCTACCTACCATTAGCCAAACAAACTGATTACCAGTATTTTAATGATACCGCAGCGCATATATCCCGCAGATTGCAAATCAATAACAGTTTCGATAAAGCAAAACTGGATGATTATTTTCTGAATTCCTGTAAAAATGAGCGTATTCGAAAGAAATAAAAAGAACAACATAGAAAATAACTAATTTATCGTGCTCATTGATGGTGGTTCATTAATCTCGTCTTTCCGGTTAATAATAATTCAGTTGATCGCGTTGAGAAGGAAGCTCAAATACGCATATAATTACTATTTGCATATGGATCACTTCATATACGAACCTGCCGAGAGATTAGAACGATTGCTGTTATTAAGCGATCAAAAATCGCGTATAATTATATCTGCAATATAGATTTGCAACAGCTTTGCCGTGATCCCGTTTCTTAATTGCTACTTGAATCTCTATCGTGCTTTAATGACAGTGAACGTCTTAAAGATAGTGATGAACTAACGATAGCGTTCACGATACTCTTTTTGCGCGATTTCTAACGTCCAGTATGTACATAAATTCGAACGTAAGAATTTCGTGTTTACACACAAGACCAATTCAATTTTCTGTGAATAATACAGCGACGATTCTTACAGATCATTTATACTCTAAAGCCTACTCTACGGCCTCAATGGCCGTAATATAAGGAGGCTATTAAGATGCGGTTGTAAGGGCCCGTTGGACTCGGTGATTGGCTCAGCATATTACCTTATAGCCTTACGGCCTTATGTTACGATCATGTAGGATATATAATCTTAAGGGAACAAACTTTTGCATAACGCATAAAGTATAAGAAAATCAACCGATCAGAATCCTTTATTTCCTTCTTTTTCACGAAATGAAGAACTTTGATTGATTTCTTTACACAAAAATCTGTGCCTTAATCCCTTTTTGTTATCCTTCTTATCATCATGTGTGAACTGACTATACAAATAAATAAAATAATTAAAATCGTCGATTTAACAATTCATATAAATTTGTCGAGAACAAAAGAAAAAAACAAGTCTCTTTTTTAGTTACGCTTTTTTACACTGTACAATTTACACTGAAAATTTGCAATGTAAATTGATTTAAAAAACAAAAAACAACCTGATGATTTTTTTGATTTAATTACTTAATTAAGAAAACGTCCGCGATAGAGTCCGCATCGGATAAAAATGATAAAATAAATAAATTCAATATTTCTTTCGCATTTAATATTCTTCATATCGCGCAAAGTGATAATTGCTTGAAATAAGAAAAAAGAATGAACTCTCCGACCGATACATAGTGAACCAATAAATCAGGTTAATAGAATCAATATATTTCCTTGTTTCTCATTCTGATTGCGTCAATTCTCTATTTGCAAATCATTGTTGTAAACCGATTCCTGTTTTAGTTTGCCAGCCAATCAGCGAGAAAAAAAATGATTGAATATACGTGTGGTTTTTGCGTTATTCTAATCATATATTCGTGTATAGAGTAAAATGAGGAAACTGTCAAACACGCGCAAAAAAGTGATATATCTAAAAATAAATATATTTTTATTATTTTTTATTAATATAATGATTGTTACGCAACGATTCGTTATTTGGAAGAACGACGAAATCTCTTTTAACTGAAGAAATATCGATGCGCGGGAAACGTCATCAAAGACAGAGTATGGCGAGTATGGCGATTACAGAGTATGGCGAAAGTGTGGGAACTTATGCGCGACTCTTAAGAGACACGTAAGTGTGTGTACACTCATGTGCGTACGTATGAATATATCTATTGCTGCGTAATTCATACATAAATTCGCGTCCGATTGCCGCGTGTGTGCTCTCATGTTTAAAGAGGTCTCTTAAAGGCTGTATAGAAGTAGAATGCAAGACCTCGCGACTCGAGATAAGATATCCGAAAAGTAATGGCATATTTCAGATAAAAATTCGACAATAAGAGTAAAGGTAATGAATAACGACCAAAGTAATTTTATTATCTCTATCTATTCTACTTTTACTATGTAAGAAACGAGACTATTCTAGATTGAAATATTCTAAATTGGTTCTAGATTTATTTCCGATATCGTTTATTACAGATAACAAAATCGATTTAGTGATTCGTTAAACAAAGAACAAATCTCACATTGTGTGTGTGTGTGTTTGTTGTGTGATCATCAAGATTATTTAATTACGTATATAAAATTACCGTTAATACTTAAACACTCATAATTGATTTGGTCAATATGCGCACTTAATTTCATATTTAATAGTTTGATTTAATTTTGTATTTAATGTACAGTTACTTTTGTGTTACAAGGATCCTACGTCGTTTTCGATCGATCTCCCGTAATATAACGTAGTGCAAAATTTTACAATGGTCAGGGCAGTGTGCAATTCGGAGTTACATCAGAACAGCGTGCACGTGGAGGATCGAGGAATGCGTATTTTAAACACGTTATACGTCGACCGCAGCCGACTCGTTGCGAAGTTTTAACCGGTATGAGAAACCGCAAGGAGGGGTATATCGGAACACGACGATCTCGTGGTACGCGGAAGAGAATTCCCGAAATCTTTCTCGTAGGTTCGATTATCAGGACGTATAATGGAACGTGATTTGCGGTCGAAGGCCGAGATGGGGCGCATCATATTGGCTATCGTTGTAACAGAGCTCAGAGACGAATAAGGCCGTTCTATCGCCGGCCTTTCTTCAGAATGGCAAGCAAATTTCTACAAGCATCGTTCCGACGATCCCTCGATGAGACTCATTATGGAAGAATATTTACGAGCGCGCGAAAATAGAGAAACCCGGTTGCATCGAGCGCAATCGGTATATTTCTTCTTAACATTATTTATAATAGGTATAATAATAATTTTTAAATCAACAACAGTTTTTGCAATCCACGTTAACTTTTTTACGTTGCTTCAAAAAAATTATTTCTTATTTGCCACAAGAACGCAATAAGGTGTTCAGCGCGTGAAAAGAGAAGATTGATAAAAATTCATTCAACAAGTTTCTTTCATGATATCTTCTCTTTTACGTTACCAATAAAAATTTTGCTGAAGATCCGCTCAAAATCGGACAAAATCGAACGTGCCGTGCATCAGCACGTGTGAAAAATGTAATTACTCGGCCATATAATTAAGCACATTTTCCCGGTCGATCTTCTTGCCGCGCCTCAATTGCACAGCTTTTGATCGACTGTCCATTGATTCGCGATCAACACGGTGAAGTCGTCACGCAGCGCAGCCGTTCATCACACAACATTCGTGCGAGTCACGTTACCTGCTTGTTCTCGTTCTCGTTTACTCGCGCACCGCTAATCTAGATCTCCCATCTGAGCAAGCTCCCTTAGCGGCAATCTGCGGCGTGCGGTCTGCGAGTCCCTTCGTTTTATTGAGTCATATTCCCTCGTACACGATAAGCCGCACATTCCTTCGCGTCGCGCTGTCGAATTGAACAGGATTAACGATAATATTAAAACACTATGCTTGTAATATTTTACTTTGTCAACTAGTTACGTCGATGATGAAATATCAATGACTTTTTCAATCAATAGATTTTTGTAAAGTTTCTTCTTTATTAAAACATGTTTGTTTGATTATTCCAAATAATGTATAGTATATAAAGCGATTAAATTTCATTTGTGGGTGTCTGATACCTCGTGTTCAGACTCATCTTTTTTTTAAGTCTTTTAAACCCAATCAAAGATACTTTCTTAATGTAGATAGAATTTACGAAAATTGATTGAAAAATTATTAACATTTCACGGAAAGTTGAGCAGCTGTTCCAATAAATGCGCGAGAAATAAAGACAATCTTAATTTTTCTAAAGAAATAGAGTACAATCGATAAAATGCAAAATATATATTCGCATTTGCATAATTGCGTCTTACTTCGACAACAAAACAATTTACGTTAGTTAATTTATGTTATGACAATGACATGCAAAATATTAATGTTTTTTTAATCAATAAATTAGATTCTTATGAAGTTTATTCTATATTAAAGCAACATATATATATATCATTTTGATTATTCCATGTATTATATATAAAGCATCTTGATTAAACTTTTTGTTCATGATTTCTATCGGATACTTATTTTCTTTTAAATTTATGAAAGATTATTTTCCTACGATAAAATTTACGAAAATTGAAAAATCGTTGGACAATTGTCGGAATAAAAGCGTCAAAAGAATCTCTCAAAGGAACAGAGCGATAAAACAATGCGATAAAACGCAAGATATATGTTCGCATTTGCGATCATAATCGTAAACATTTTGCAATACGTACATACACGGTAAGGTAACGCCGACAGACACGCTAATTTACTTAAAAGAGATTAGAAGAAGGCGAGATACGACATGGAGGGAGATATGCAAATCTGCGCGGAAGAGAGTTGCTCGTGGCAGGCTAAAGCTTAGCCGAAACGACCTGTTGCACCTCGTGCAGAGGGTGAAGGGCGAGGGGGTGGAAATTTGTACCATGTCCGACGATGTCGATAAGATCGCCGATAGTTAACTTACTGTCGATTTTGCGCGTCTAATATCGAGAATACCGTAGAAAACGGTGAAAACACACGTGATATCCATGTCGATAAATATCGTACGAAACTATAATATTATACCCGCCCGACGTGGGATACTCATCGTGGGATACTCGTTTCGTGAAAGATCTTTTCTTTGCCCAGGAGGGCAGTTTCCTTTCTAGCTTTGTCGTTTTNTATCGAACTCGAATCGACAAAGTGATCGAGAATAGAGAATTAAGAGAGATCTTTTCTTAAGAGGAATTTTCTCAGTTATTTTGAATACGAATGTTCCCACTGTATCGCATTGTAAGCTGTACACTACGGAAAAAATCATTTTTCCATCTTTGAGCTTAGAGTCCGTCTAATGTAAAATGAAGCAAAATTTTCGAAACGAAGTCATCTTTCCGATAACGGTGCGTACGTCAGAAGCTTTCAATTATGCTTCCTTTTTTCTTTCCTTTTTCGTTTACTTCTAAACCAGAACGAATTTACATCAGTCAACAATTTCAAAATATGCGAACATCCTTATTATATTAAATTCTGCTTCGCTCTATTCGTTCGCAAAGTGCGTCTGTCGCTCCACGGTAAGCAATTAGATGTATCAGACATGAATAATCGAGCGATTTGTAGTAGAAAATAAAAATGTTTTTTTTATCGTTCCGCATTACGTACATCCGTTCTATTGAATACATTGAGCGAGAGCATAATGGGATTACGTAAAATCAGTGCGAGCGGCAACATTACACATGCAACATTGTGTAACGTTAAACAACGCAAAACATCGGCAGTTTCAAACTACTTACATGCTTTTCATAGCTGCGTTAACAGTATCTCGTTTCGTTTAATGCATATGCTCGCTGCGCATTCTCTTTCTCTCTCTCTCTCGTCGCAACCGCAATAAAAACTTTACTACACAAAGCATTACGACAGGTTGGCATAAACACGTGGGATCAATGGCGCGGTCTATTAAAATAACGACAATTGCGACCGCATAAACTATAATTTATGTCATATAAAATAGGACAACGGCGTATACGTAGTCCAAATTATATATATGTAGCAGCAGTCCAACAATCTCAAACTATTATTAAAAACAATTACGGCGTAGTTACTTCTTTTGTGGATATGCCCAAACGCATTACGAAACCATAAATAATTATAAATGCACCGAGACGTAAGAAGATAAATATCGCGGCTTTAGCATATAATTCATTTATGTCATCATTCTTATGAATCTTATAAAATAAAAATTATAGAATATATTTTTTATTTCAGCCAACGACACTACAAGAGCAAATTTATTTACAATCGTAAATAATTCATTTACAATTTAAGATTTACAATCATAAAGAGATAAGCATTATGTCTATCAAAAAACTGAAGTTTACTCTCGAGAATTTGTTCTACGACTATCCTACTTTATTCTGACTCTAAATATATACGTAATCATAAAAATCCCCAGATACAATTAAATTAATTTTATGTTACAAATGAGTTTTCATGAATTGCTTTGTCCAAAACGAATTGATAGTAACAATCTGTAGCGACTGAAAGCAATAAGCATCGCATATTTTCACATATATGAGATGACGATTAAATTTTATGAATTTATGATATTTTTAACCGTGCAATCGAAGTATATCGCATTAAGGCAGAAAAAAGAAGAGAATATTCTGAATACGACTTCTTCTAGTTGCCCAGAACTACGCGCGTGCAAGATCCTTGCGCGAGCAACAATCTTACGCGCGGCATTACGTCGAAATTAGAAGGCTGTCAGTCACGTACGACGGTCTTGCTAAGATCTCATTATTTCCCGCGTCCGAAACTGGACCGGCACTTAAAACGCTGTTAGACGATTATTAATATGTGAGAATTTCCGCAAATATGCAGAGCTATTACTAATGCTTCTCCGTTCACGTGTTGGTTTCTCGTGCAACAAAGAAGTTGCGCGTGTAAAGATCCTCGCGTGCGGAAAGACCCTCGCTTTTTCTCGAAGCTTAAATTAAGCGACAACTTGGAATCTCGTGTTCACATCTCTGTAGACTAATTCGCTTAGAACTAGGATCCTGTGGATCAATTATTAACAATGATCAAATTTATAATTCTATTGTTACTAGTCACGCTTTTATTATAATTTTTTTCATAGTTATACCATTTATAATTGGAGGATTCGGTAATTTTCTAGTACCATTAATACTTGGTGCCCCTGATATAGCTTATCCACGAATAAACAATATAAGATTTTGACTCCTTCCCCCCTCAATTTCATTATTATTATTAAGACAGACTGTAAAGATGCACAAAAATTCATTAATTTTGACCGACTTAAAAATTTTTTGGTGTAAATTGAATTTCGAGCGTCGCAATCGCGAATACTTGGTTAAAAACTCTTGTTCTTATTTAAAAAAGATAATTTCTAACTTATTTTGGAACCTTAAGAGTGATGCCAAAATTTAATTGCTATTAACAGTGTTGCAATAGAATTTTGTTAGTTTTTCACGTTCTCCAAATGAGTATGATAATCTCCATATTTATAAGAAATTTCTGTTTTCCGTTGAAGGGGAAAAAAGGAAGATTGAATAGAATTGTGAAATTGGATAATTCGTTAATTGCAAGTGACTTTGTCCGTTTGTAAATCCGCGTTTCCGATCTCGTGGGTGATACACGCGGCGGTATACCTGCGGGTGACTTTGCTTGGTTTATCGATAATAGCGCCCAGCGGGTCTACTTTCAGCTTGAGAGACTCTACTTGCCCATACACACACACACACACACACACACACACACGCGCGCGCGCGCGCACGCGCACACATACAAATATAGCTATCTAATTACCTTCCATCACACCAAGAGAGAAGTTGGGAGGAATGCGCTGCAGAGGGGTGAAAAGATGGAGGTTCGAAAAAGGAAAGGGCGGCACGCGCGTTGAAGAGAATGTGCGTTTCATTAACTGTAATTAGTTAATTTCTGCCTGTAGAATCGAGGACATCCGAAGATTCATTCCAACGGATCCGCTTATGATTTCTTAATGGATTTTTTAATGGATCCCATGTTTAGCGTTTATTTTATCTCTTGCAAAAATAATTTGATCACACTATACAGAGCTCATAAAATATTTGAAGAAGAATTCTGTATCACATTTAGCGTTGATCTTTTTTTAATAGCGAATATTTTGTAGAAGATACCGCAAATTTTAGAGTTTTAATATTAAGTACGTTAGGAAATCAATCAGGAAGCTATAATCAAGTTAAAAAGAATTTATATTAAATTTCTATTTTTAAAATTAAATAAATTACTACAAACCAAAAATTAAAAAAAATAATGTTATCAAAGTATATTTTATGGATTATCGATAATTATAAAATCTGTAAATCTGAGGATGTATTCATGGCTATTATTCATAGTCGATTCTTATTTAAGACCGTCTTAAGTACAGTCTTAAGATGATAAATCAATCACTGAGCCATATTAACATCTTAAGACACTCTTGAAATAAGAACCGACTATCGGAATCTTCCTGCCTATGAATTTGGTTGAAGATGTTCATCATCGGATAAATTCGGAATACGATGGACATTTTTTCAAATCACATAAATAAAAACTTCGTGATCGTTTTAACAGCGAACATTATGGGAGATTATATGCAAATTTGGAAATTTCAATATTAAATACGCTAGGAAGCCAATAGTTAAATCAGAATTGAAGTTAAATTTCTGTTAAGACTAATAAATTTCTATAGTGTAAAAGAACAGCGTTAAGCATTCATCAAAATATATTTTATAGATTACCGATAATTATAAGATCTGTGTATATAAATAGGATCTATCATTGAATGGAGAGTTCCATGAATCTTCTTGCTTATGAATTTGGCAAGCTGCCCATCAAATTCGAGTTGAACTATTCGCAATACGATGGACGGCATTTCGCAAGTCAAATAAAACTCTGCGATCGTTTTTCGTCGACCGTTATGCATACTCTCGCTTAGTGAGTTTACATAATGGCATCATGCGCATATTACACGTGAATATTTTATTCTTTTTAGGAGAAGCCATTCACCTTGCCAGAGACTTCGGCTACGTTTGCGAAACCGAATTCCCCGCGAAGCAAGTCGCCGAGTACCTCAGTCGGCAGCATTGCGAACCGCAAGACTCCTACAGGAGAAAAGAACTTCTTCATGCCACCAAGTAAGCATAAGCACTAGAGTTCCTCGAGTAAAAGTTCGGATACCGTGCAGCACTTTTAAGATAACTATGATGGCGTTTTTTAAAACGTTCAAATCAGTTTAGTTTCTACGCGGTTTACTAATAAAACAATGAATTTAATTCAACACTAAATATATATGTAAATATTATTACTATCTAACTGTATACTAAGTAAATCTGTAAAATATAAGTAACGATAAAATATAAATTATTAACGTAATTAGTCTGAAATATATGATAAATCAATAAAAAAATCATTTGTGTTCAAACTTTTATTTGAGGAACTGAATAACCATGACGTTATCGCGTCGTCTTGGCATCGTTAATCCGCATAATAATTAATCTAAATATTAAATAATAATTATTAACGGCTTTGGCAAAAAATTCTTTCTCGCATTCGCGACGAGAGGCGCATAATTAACTTTTGCGACTTCACCGTTTTCAGACAAATCACCAAAGAGCTGATGGATCTTCTGAATCAGGACAGATCGCCGCTCTGCAATACGCGGCCACAACATATCCTCGATCCCAGTATACAGAGACATCTCACCCATTTCTCTCTCATATCACACGGATTCGGTAGTCCTGCGATCGTGGCCGCTTTAACGGCTATACAGGTAATGAGATGACGAAAAATTATTTTCTTTCGTATCGTTTTCCTCTTATTTCTTCGCAAGAGAGGTATATGAAAAGAAACTAAAATCTTTTCTCCTCAAAGATTTTCACTTAAAAATAATACGGCTATTATCGTCCAAAAAAAAGACTCCATTACGAAAGCTTTTACGATTCCCGTTGCAGAAGTTCCTAAGCGAGTCTTTGAATCATCTAGAGAAGATGTATCCTGGGAACGGTAGCGGCGTGACGAGCAGTCAACAGTCGAATCTTGACTCGAACAAGAGCAAGGACGGCGCGCTAATGAACGACATGAAGAAGTGACGCACAGAAGACCCGCCTACCTCGAACGTGGTCACGTCTATCAGGCACTCCTGGCCGTACAACTGAGCTTCCGTGCGTCCATCGCTCTTGCGGAAAGTTCGCAGTGGACCACTAGGAAACGCGTACGCGCGCACACACGCGCTCGCGGGCGCGTCGCACGCGCTGCTGGCACTCGCGTGCGACGTGCCGCGTGTCCTACCGTACGCCGAGGTTGGCTGGTCGTAAGCTTCCGTAGACAATTCGACACGCAAGCTGCGTGATACGTGCGAAAATGTGCAATCAGGGATAGTCGATGAATAGAAATCAGAGGAGAGAGAAATTCTCATTTTATAGCAGAGCCCCCCAGGAAGGTCCGAATATCGAGGGGTCTCAACTCTTTGTCGCTGGTCGTCTTTGGTATAGATTCTATTCGTTTTGTACGTTGTTTTGAAAATGTCTAAGAATGTCTCAGAGATCTTTCTGTCTATGTAAATCTTGAAGATCTTTCCTCAACCTGCAACTGCGCGACTATCGATATGATCATTGATATGATCTTACAAAAAATTGGAAAAAATTTTGTAAGCAATGAATATATACATATCTATAGAACAAAAGGAATCAAATTTATCTATCTTATGGATGTTCAATGGATATTCTTGAACATTTTCAAGAAAATAATACATATATTCTCTAAAGTGCATTTAAGGGGAGGTTCTAGTCTATAGGTCCAAAATTTATTTTTTACAAATTTTTTGGAGAAGAGATATTAAAATAATTTTTTTGCATTATATTTCATATATTTTTAAGTACAAATAATTTTTTGAGGAGAAAAATATGAAAAATGACAGCTGTAGTTTAGACTGTGTCAGAGCGTGCAGCGTACATGTCCATTGGCGGGAAATCCCAGTTCTTGATAGTTCATCTTGAACAAATAAGTCAGTTATTAAATTATTAAAATGTATTGTAATGTATGTAAACTTGTGGGACCATGAATCTCATTTCATCTGAAAAACTTGAAAATTAACAGAATAGCGGTCATTTGAAATTAAGTATCGATTTTTTTCGATCTTTTTTTCAAAAAAAGTTATTTTGGAAAATTTATGGCAGTTCAGGCCCCATTGTCTATTTTACGTAAGAAAAAACTTAAAGTCAATCGGATGATTGATTGAAGTCATACATTTCCCGATTTGAAAAACATGGAAAAACGCGTTTAAAGTTTCACTTTATGATAACTTTTTAGTTAACTGCAATATTTTGTAATTTACTTTTATAACTTACATTTTGCGATTCCTGGCCCATAAATGAATTTCTCCTTCTGTTCGAAAAACAAATTTGCTGCATTTAAATGTTTTTTCTTTTTTTTTCACTTGATTTTCGATTGTTGCAGGGTTTCGTTCAACAAGTCATAAATTTGCTTTAACATTTTGAAAAATCCTTTTACAGGCATATTCTACACACTTTAGAGATGCAAAAATATTAAAAAAATTAATTTTTTTTCTTTCTAAACTAGAATCTCTCCTTAATGTACTTCATAATAAATTTTTTATTTTCTCTTTTGTGTATCGAAGTTTTAATATATAAATTTGCATTTAGAAATCTCTTTACAATAATACAAGAAATGCAATAAAAAACCTGAGTTATAATAAGTATTTAAAAACGCGAATATCGCGGAAAATAGATACCTGAGAATATCTGTTGGATATTTGTGTTATACAGAAATGTAATAAGGCTGAACGCGTTTGTAGGCATACTTTTACATCTAGATTTCTTAAAAAAAAGTATTGTTCCAAAAAGTTTATCTAGTTTAGGTACAGTGTATCTAGCCATAATCGTATGTGAGACGAAAATTAAAAATGCAAATAATTTATGGTTTTTCTTAAAAAAGACATTTCGGGATGTCAAAACGATCAAAGGTATGCAGGACGATTTTTGCAAACATTTATAATACAATCTGCCCACCAATGATCTGTAAATCATTCGATAGATCGAATTTCTTAAAGAACTGTGGTTCGATGTAATGCGTAAATCACATTCAAATCACTGTTTCGCACTTTTAAATATGCAGCCGATGAAGTTTTCTGTACTGAAAAAAAGGCTAATCATTAAACGGATAAACGATAAGATTCTCATCTTCCCCTTTGGTTCTTCATTTTTATCGCACATTTAACCATTCTAATTTTACTAATACTACGATAATGTGAATAAAATTCTTTTTCATTATACGGTTAGTAAATTCAAAAATTCTATCAGTACAGAAAATGTAACACAAGTAACGGGTGTAATAAAAAAGTGCGATAGGTATAAAGATATAAGATCTTATTTGATTTTCTCGCACCGTTGTTCTTTGTTTTTATTAAAAATTTCACGCAAGAAAATTGTGATTTATGGAAAGATCGGCTAAAGATAATTTCGTGAAATATTTATGATAGTCGGAAAATTTTCGAGAAATTTAAAGTGCAATCATTAATCTTAATTCAACAAATTATTAGTATTACAACTATCTCCTGCGATTCAATCATTTACAATTTATAATTATTAGTAAGCAATCTATATGGAAGATAAACTCTACAGATCGTTTAAAATTAAAAAAAAAATTATTAATTAGGAAATATGAAAGAATAAAAATAATCGAGATTTACTTCTCCTATTCTCTTTTAATGTACATTTTGGGTTATTTTACGATTTATGAGATAATTAGAGATAATTTATTTTTTTATTAGTAAAGCCGTGCTTCCATCAATGAGACTTACCTGAACCAGCAATTCTTTGTGTGTAATCAGAAGCGGTCGTGTACGAGTATCAAAGTGCAACTTAGTCCTCGGTAACCTCGGATGTATCAGTTTAATCACCTCTACTGATTAATCCCATTAGTCATAATGGGATGTTGTGCGATTAGCCACAAGCAAGGATATTCTGCCTTTCATAGGTGCACACTCGCGTGATAGTCAGGAACGTTAAGTCCAGGGGATCGCCAAGATTGTGAAGTCCTTCTGACGAGATCTTTCTCTCTAAATGTTTCACCAAAAAATGAGTTGTGTCATTAAATCAATATATTATTTACAAATTCCTCTTTATAATATTTTTATGCTATTTCTGGATTCAAAAAGATTCATTATCGACAGAAAAAAAATTCATTATTATTGTTTAAAAATAAGAACTAAAAGATCCATTTCTTGTTGTCAGCGATGTCTCCTCTGAAGAGACTGCACTCGAGGCTATTCTCCGGGGCCATTATCGTGCCAATGCGAAACTTGCCATTAAAAAAAATGTGCCAATTATTGATATCGAGCTATTAACGTAAGCGACTGGCGGCTAAGGAAACCGTAGCGCAGAGGAAACACGGTAACAGCGCAACGAAAAACAAACGTTTCCTCGAGCATGCGGATGACACACGCGTGACGAAAGTCTGTCTCCTCGGGAGCGACGCGCGCAAACACGCTCGCCGCACCTCGGACTCGCCAGTTTCGAGAAATTGTATGAAGTACAATACCAGGTGAACCTGAGACATATCTAACTTTGTAATTAAATCTTAGGCGTATATATATATATATATATAAATATATATAAATGTAAGATTAAAAATAAAGCGGGAAAGAGAAGACGAGGAAAAGGAAGAAGAGGAGGAGGAAGAGGCGACCTTGAAATCGGGCGTCTCGCATCGTTGCGGATTATGTACAGAATATTTGAATCTTTCTTGTGATATAATCGTACACATTACTAAGGTGTAAACCGATAAAAAAATACACTATACATTCCATGTTTTTTCATAGAAGTGAAGTATTAGCGGGGTGACCGTACAGCGTGAGAGACCAGCTTGTTGCCATAGAATCGAAAACTCGCGTCTTCTCATGGTGTTAGAGGCGGCTCTAGGTCTGGCAAAGCTTTTAGATAAAAAAAACTCATTGTGCTGCCGAGATTTAATGTGACATTCTTCATACCAAGAGTGAGGCTCTCGAGAAGATCTCACCTTCTTACATGCGCATTCTTACATTTACACGAGTTTGTGGGTACCTTACGAAAATTTCGTATAAGCGAATCTCTCGAGTACTCGTATGAAACTTGCGTAGCTTCTCACGCAGCTTGCTCTTACAGTGGAGCCGCCTCTGCACTACGCAAAGCGTAAGATAGTTTTGTAAATGTTAAAACGCATTTCAATCTTTAAATCTGACGTCTGGTCGATATATTCCGTACTTCTTACATAATTTGACGTTTATACGTCATATTTTACAAATAACGAAATTCTTCATTAATAACATAGTACGTTATTAATTTAGAAGACATTTGTTCTCAACGATCAGCAGTGCGATCGTTTATCACTCGCACCTTTTTACCTTAACAATTTGATCGCATGGCAGGAAGAAATTTTGCATTAGCGATAAATTAAAGATCGCTCTGCTGATCATTGCCTGATATACCGAAGCATCAACGTTAAAAACAATTTGGTATTGTGACATTGTTCTAAATAAAATAACGCATACGAAAAAATTAACATAATGATAATGTAATTATTATGCGGCGGAAATCAACAGCATGCGTTTCAACAGATACAAGATTCATGAACGCTCCAACGCGACCCTCAGTTGCACTTTAAGCGAACAAATATAACGAACAAAGCATCTTTTACGGCTCCCGGTTCAGAGGGATTAGTTAGGAAAAAGTTAGAGAAGAAAAGAACTCGGCACCTTATTTTCACTCACAACTACTTAGACGCGACTTGTTAGAAGCTAAGGACTCCCGTAAATTAATACTTATTTATAATCCTTAGGACGGCCGTAGAAATACGTTTTTCTACCAGAATTTCTGTGCCAACTGCAAAGAATGTTGTAGATGATTTTTTTGTTTCAAGTTGAAGCATCATTCTAATCTTGTAAGATACTCAGATATATCTTTATTAAATATAATTAAATATATTTGAATTTCGTAGTATATTATATTCTGATATTGATTATACAGTTCATTTTTGTATATTGGTGTGTGATAAATAAATAAGAATATTGTTTCTAAGCAATCCCTCGTGATAAAATGACTGCCTGTTATGTTATATAAAACGACCTGTTACACTATAATGGTAAGAGTTACCCCATCGGTTTTATAATTTGCTTTACTGATATAATAATTACGTTAAAGAGACTTTTTGTGACAGATTAAAGTACAAGCAAAAAAATAATATGAATGAAACATGTATGGAGTAATATCTTTTTAAATCCTTTCTAATTTCGCGCGTTTTTCTTTTTAGAATCGAAATACTGATTATAATACGTCATAAAATATAAAAGTTAAATAACATTATTTTTGATACTTTTAACATTTTTGTTATATTTAAACAAAAATTAATCATTTATTTATCATTCTATATATATCTATCATTTATTTAGAGATTGAATTATAATTTTTTTATGTATTAAAAACATTATCCTCTTTCATAAATCATATATGGCATATATTTAAATATGTTAATGCGTAATGTGAAAAAGAAGGTAAAATATAATAATAAAATAATAGTCGCCATTTTAATTATATTTACGTTAATTATACTTACGTTTTTGTTCACAAAAAGATATCTTCTCATTAGCTAGTATCTTTATAT
Organism: Cephalotes varians; assembly: GCA_037157785.1. Lineage (NCBI taxonomy): Eukaryota > Metazoa > Arthropoda > Insecta > Hymenoptera > Formicidae > Cephalotes > Cephalotes varians. Next base: position 352,087 of record JANQDE010000023.1, read on the forward strand.
AAATGCATGTACATTCATTTTTTTCTAATAAACTAAATACTCTATCTACTTTTAATTAATTTCTTGTCATATAACTGTTATTTTTGAATTGTTATTTAAAAACTTATATATCGCTCATTCTTATGCAAAAACAGTAAATAAAAAGAGACCGTCAGACTGTTACATCTGACCTGTATATTAGCAAGTAATTGTAAATAAAATATAAATGTGTACTCACGTCATGTTTAAGTATTCGTGGCACTTCAAAATCCACCATTAACGTGATTCCTATCTGATCTTCATGATCGAAGATCTTCATCATCTTTTATCCACCTATGTGAAATATATTAATATATTAGAATAAAATGGAAGTGAAACTAGAAATGGTTTTTAATGACATTTCTATGAAATAATTTTTGAAATCAAAACTCTGTTATCAAATCTTTTACATTAATTAACTTTGTATAATAATATATATTTGTTATATATATATTCATAAAAAATTATTTAGTTATTTAGTAAAAGATATATCTTTCGTACATTTTATTAATTTAATTTATATATTCAATCGAGATTATATTTTATATCTTTTATAAAATTTTTTTCAATATAAAAATATATTATTTTATATATATTAAGTGAACATTTTTAAAACGCGAAAAATATTTTGATAACAATTATTTACAAAATAGTAAGTTTTCATACTATGATTAAAAATTTACAATATTCATTGGGAGTAAAACTACACACACACACACACACACACAAAGATGTTTTTATTAAAAATTATTAGAATCTTAGCTTTATCATTGGTTGGGAAATTATTTCGGCATCTTTCAAAACAAATGTTGGATATTATTATTTCATATTTATTTCAATTTTTGAAGATTACACGTTACACATTATTTTAATGATAGATTTATGAATTACAATATCTATATATTTTTAAATATTCATATGTTGGAAATTATTGGATTTACATGTAACACTATGGTTTATCATAATTTGCATTGTTCTACATAATATTCTAATAACAAACTGTTAATATTTTTTGTAAGTCTACATATTATGCAGTTTAATTTTAATGAATAGAGGCTGTATATACGTTGAGCCAGTAACATAGCGTCATATTATAATAAAAACAAATTTATATGTTGGTCAATTTTTCATTTTAAATTGCATTGTACATAATTAAATCATTTAATTTGTTCTATTTACAGTGTAATATCATTATAATATTTCAATATATCCAAATTACATTTTGTTTGAATAATTGAAAAACTAACACATAACTTGTTAACACATAATTTGATCAAAAGTCACAAGATTAAACATTAAAGTTTTGTTTTTTTGATGTTTCGTTTAACTTATTTTCAAATCATAAAAGACATTAAGTACAAAAAAGAAAGTAATTAGAATTCTTTAGCCTCTAGTTCAAACTTAACTTGTACATGTAATATTGGGTATGCGATTATGAATTTCATAATTCTTGTTTTACTTTATGCAATATTTATCGCTTATTCAAAGTTTTTTACTCTGAATATTTTTTACTTTAAATTATCCCATCGATCCTCTTGGTCCTTTTACTTCATGTCAATAATTAAATCCATCTGTAGTTGAGAAAATTTTAGGAAAAGGACTGAGGGATCGGAATTAATGTTTTATAGAAAATTAGGTTAGAATATTAAAATTATAATTATAATGTAAAGCAATGGAATAAAAGCAATGGAGTAGAATTTTCAAAGGAATAAATTTATATCACGTTTGTGGTTAAGAATTTTGAATTCTGATATATAAACTCTATATTAGATATATTTTAATATATCCATATTTTTATTATGGGTTAGTTTATGTTCCTGTTTATCCAGTGGCCGCGAAAAATAATCTGAAAATTATATTGAATCCGTTATAAAAAAAAAAAGATAAAAGAAAATTCAAATACATTTATAACTGAAAAAAGATACGAATAGAACAAGATGGCCTTTATTAGACAATATAAACCTTTTACTTTGTTTTGTCTAATAGCTTTTAATAAGAAAAGAAATAAAAGAGATAAACGAGAAATAAATATTTCTCAGAGTAGAAAATTTTTATTAATGTTATCTTACTGCTTTTATAATCATTAAGATGGAACAATAATATTTGCGTATCATTACCATGTTAGTCTTCATATCGCCGGTCAATTAAGGACGATTTCTTTCGTTTATCGGTTTCTGCATCGTGGGCATCATAGGCCGCCGTGCATTAGGAAGATTAGCCGCCAACGGATTAGCAATAACGCTATGAAATAATAATGTAAAAAAAAAAAAAAACATTTAGAGGAGTATGGATAATTGAAATAAAAGAAAATTTAGCGGATGATTTTTTGTTTATAGGTGTTTACTTGGAAGGTCGTGTATATGGAGTAGTGCGGTAGCGCGAGGCTGCGCCTGACGTCGTTGTAGTCTTGTAAGATTTCCAAGCGCGGCTCGATGATTCCTCTGCGAATTATATGGATTGATGCGCTTTAATCATTTAGGCAGAACGATGGCAATTCCTTAGTATAATGAGTCATTCAAATTCTCAAAGAGTCTATGTGTCTTCATGCGACATGGATATTTGTTGAAGTCATGCATATTTGTTGTAGTTTACGGCAGGGTTTAAATATTTATTATGGTAATTTAAGTTACGAATTTAAGTTACGTTTATGATGCTTCAATTGGAACTGCACGATTCATAAATTTAAAAAACAACGTAAATTATTATGTTTATCTGCTTTTATATTATATGCGTAATTTTTTCTTATGGGCGCATAAACTAAACTGATTTAAATAAAAGGCAACGTTTATATTAAAAGTCACATTAAAATTAATTTCCATAAGTTTTATTTCAAATATTATTAATCTTTATGAAATCATATAAAGCAGTGCTCGGCATTAGCTGCATATTTCGGGCTGATTTTTGAGGCCTTCTGTTTCTCCACTATCGCTCGACGCTCAATGGCAGAGCCATTAATCGCATGTGTGATGCTGTATCCCAGGAGTATCATATTCGAAATATACTAGGATTCATTAGAGAATCGTACCTTCCCCCAAATCATTATTAAATCATTTTTCTTAATAATTTTCTAAATAATTTAATTATATATCATTAATAATTAAATACTAAATTTTCTAACATTATTGTATTATATAAAATTATTGTATTATTGTATTATTAAAATTATAGTGTTTAATTATTTTATTATGAAAATAAATTATTTAGTATAAAAGAAAATTTAATAATGGACAAAAAAAGGTGTAATGGACTCCTTGATAAATCTCAATACATCTTGGATGTGAAGATATTACCAAGCATAGCGTCATATGTGCCTGAACTGTGCATCTAGTGCCGATCATTGATATAAAGGCATTATTTGGTTGAGATTTATTCACTTTGTAATTATTAGGGGCTTAAAAAAAGTCTGGCAAAAAGATTTACAATTATTAATCAAAAGTTATTTCTTTTAGAACATAAAATTAAATTTGTAAATATATATCATTAACAATTATTACATATAATTAATAATTTAGCATTTAATGCATTCCTATGGAAGCTTTCAATAGTTTCGTTTTAAGCATATGAATATTATGAGTATTACTTCATTAATATTTCTATAATAATTGTAATAATTCCAGTTTATAATAATTATAAATAATTTCTCTAGTATTTATTTATAAATATTTATATTACAAAATTTATAATAAAATTAGTATGTAATAAACCCTGCGTAAGCATAATAAAAAATTCATATTATTTAGTATATAAGAATTTATAAATACTCATGTAAACATAAAATATCTGACATAAAAATCCCTTTTATTATTAAAAGACCATAAAAAATTTTAAAAATTTCAAGTAAAAAAATTTCCCCAAGTAAAAAATTTTATTTAATATAATAAAGCAAATATATAAATAGTTTACCTGGAAAGTCTGAAGATTCGTAATAATCGCGTGAAGAATGTGGTGCAGAATCATCATCGTATTCGTAAGTCGTGTATCTTGAAAAAAGAATATTTCATCTGTTAAATAGATGTAAACTCTATGACATAGTAAATAATTATACAGTTTAAAGAGAATATTATGTACAAAATAAAAATTGCGTTTCTGTAAAGAAAATTTTTTTATTATTGAAGGAATCCTAAACTGAAAGAATTATTGATACATTACAGGAGTAACATCTTCGAATTGACTGGAGGGAATTGCAATATCTTTATTAAAGTACACACAAAAACAAAGGGCGAGATGGTCAATTTCGTGAGAAAATTGAAAAAAAAAAAATTAAAAAAAAAATAAAAGATACTTTTTTTCAACTTTTTTTCGACTTGTCCAGTTATCACCTATGACATAAACCTTTTCTTGTATAAAAATTCTATGTACAAAATACTGATGCGTCCTTCGAATTACATGAATGAACAATCCTGAGTTTAACAGAATTAAAATTAAAAACCTAGAAAAGATTTTAACTGCACAAATTACATGTATATGTGCGTGCAATATTGATCGTAACAATATGTAATGTAATTTTTCGTAAATCATATATGTAATTGTAAATCGTGAGCGTGTGAATCGCGTTTAATCGGTAAAATAAAGGATTTTAAGAATTTGGTCTTAAATTTTTTATATATGTGTTAAAATTTTAATGCATATATATTAAAAAATCTTAATTTTTCATATTATTCCCTCGTCTTTTTATCAATATAAATAAACATTATAATACATACCCAGAATTTGATGTATAATGACGATCGCCGTATCGAGGGTTACTACCCGATGATCCGTGATAATCGTAATCGTGATGTGATCCAGTACGGTTTGTTGGCGGAGGAGTCTGAGTATCATAGCTACAAGAAAATAAAAAGATTTGAATTTTCAATATAGTATTTAATTTACATGTTAATTAAAAAGAAGCAATTTTGTTATATTATTATGTACAATGTTATATGTAAATTTACTTATAACTTTGATCCATAGCAGCCCTCGCACGATCCAAAATCGAGAACACCTTTGTTTTGGATGGTGCAGATCGAGCATGTGGCCCACGATTCACAGGTGGTGGAGGAAGAATAGCTAAAAAATAATTTATATATATATATATATATCTCTTTACACATAAAAAATTTAAATACATTTATTGCAATACAAAAAACTAACATCCATCTATTAAACATAAGTTCATAAATTATTATATAATTAATATATATATTAATATTACATATAGATTGCAACATTTTTTAATCTGGTACTTTTATATATTGTAGAATTTTTATAAGACATGTAACCAACCTCTAGACGTTCTAGGTGCTTGTCTTGCAGCAGATCTCGGTACGTTACCAACACCGAGATTTGAAGGACCTCTCATTGTAGGACCTCTCCGATCATTCGAGACAGTATCATCAGACATGCTCATTTCCATTTCACGCATTTGTTCTTGACGTATATTATCATTGTTATCGGGAATCAAATATTTCCGCACTTCGGCGAGTGCAAAAGCAATGCGAGCGTAAGCTTCTGCTGGTGGGGCAATGGCTGTAATTTCCACATGTAGATCGTCGGAAAGATGTGCATATTTCATATTCAAGGAAGCACGAAGTTCTTCTTCCTGAGATTAAAAGGTTCACTCAAAAAATATAGACCAATTTCTTTAAAGAGTAAAAAAGAAAATAGGAGCCTTTCTTTGCCACCTACTTTTTGTTTATCCTTCATTGATCCTCTGCCTAACACTGCCATTTTACACATTGTCTCTTCTTGCAGGCGTTTCATAGAATTACCTTTTGGTCCCAGCAATTTCCCAACGAAATTAAACTAAGACAGGAAATTACATAACTCAAATTTATCTCAAATCTATTTAGATTGCTGTAGCTAGTAGTATTTACCTTAGGATGTTCACGAACAGGTATCAATACTTTGACAGAGACTCGAACATGTTTTTCACGATAAATATCCACATATTTTGATTCTCTCATTGGTCTTCGCATAGTTTCTGTTTTCTGAATCTCTATAAAATATACAAATTTTGCTAATGTAACAAAGTAGTTACAATTAAATCTTAATTTAATACAACTTAATTATTTAATACTTTTACTATTTGTTATTTATTTTAAATTTACTTTTTTTTATTTATTTAATTTTTTTATCTCAAATTGATCACTAGATATACACACAAAATATCTATAAGAAATGTGTATTTTATTCTTTAAAGTATTCTTTAAAATATTACATTATTAAAGTATTATATTATAAAGTATTATATATCATATTCTTTAAAAAAGTTTTCTCTTGTTAAAAGTAACAAATTCATTATTTAAAAGTTAAAATAATATGTAGGCTCAGGAGATTACAAATCAAAACACATTTATGTTTATATACTTTGAATTAGAAGAATTAACACTGTTATCCACTTCAGCTCCTTAGCCTTTCTTTATTCAGTTTTATTCCTTTTACTTTTCCAGATTTTCCTTTTTCTTTTTTTATTCAAATTTTATTCAGTAGCAAAATTAGATTATGATACAAAATAGTACAATTACTCTTGTGCATTTTCCTTTTAAACTCCCTACAACAAAAATCAAATTAAAAAAATAACAGATACTTCTCAACGATATTTAATACGATTAAAGAGAACTTTGAGGAATTGATATAAGCTAAATTGTCTCAATAAAAAATTCAAAGAACACATATTGCCTTCAAATTAAATTTTGTCGCGTCATAAAATTTCGCTAATTCATGAATTATGCATCCAATTTTATTGCGAAAGTTACGAATTTGTGAATATCTTAGCGACTTCGTCACGATGGACTCGTATCAGAAATTATCTATTAAAGAATAAATCTGTTCGCATTGTTTGTACATTTTGCACTCAGCATCTTCACTTTCTCTCACACCCGAATATATATTTATATCGTTTTAAAAATTTTGGGGATTTCAAGCAGCGTGAACAGACCTTATATTTACTTAGAGGTTACTTCTCTCAACTCACCTTGGTCCAGCAACCGGATGGCGTTGGGCCATTTTTGACCGTCCAGCTCGATCTTCTCCTGCAAGAGTTCCTGCATATACTCGCCGGCCTTGTCGACCTGCTCGCGATCCTTCTCATCAGATTCGTCAAGCGACCTGGCCTTATCGTCGGCATCCTCTTCTCTCTGATACTTGTACTCGCCGTTGCTCGATCTGTCTATATCCATGTTCGACAAGATTCGGATTTTCGATCGCTCGGTCTTAACAACGCCCTTGATTCTCTGACGTTATGGGATATTTTCGAAAACTCAGTAGCCTCTCACGAATCACAACGACGCGTCTGTGAGAACGAATCTGTAATGGCCGACGATGTGCACACAACACACCGCACACGCGCATCCAGTTGACGATCCCGCCGAGGTTCGCTAGTCGCAACGGTCGCAACCGTGATTGCAGACTGCGGTCTGCCTTCACGCCGGTCGATCGCAAGTTCTCTATTGAGCTTCATAATTTAAATCTATAGTCGGTAAAATAGATCGCATATGTATTAGCCGTATTGGTTTTTATTTTAAGGCTGTCTTAAGTCTGTCTTAAGATGCTGATATGGCTCTGTGATTGTCTCATGACATCTTAAGATCGTGCTTAATATCGGCCGATCAAGCTAATCAGAGATGGTGAAATTGATCGTATCAGACTAGAGATTACAATTGAAATTGGAATTTAACCAATCAGAAGAAAGAAAATCAATCCCAGGTTTAGTGAACTTTGCTTTGATTGGTCAAAATCCAATCCAATTTCAATTTCAATCTCTAGTCTGATATGGGCTTAAGACCGGTATTCATAAGAGGCTTTCTACAATAAGCCATAAGTCATAAATCAGAAGTCAGAAGCAATAAATTGACCAATCACAGACAAATGTGAAAAAAATACTTGATTATGATTGGTCAATTTATTGCTTATGACTTCTGATTTCTGATTTATGGCTTATTGTAGAATGGCCCTAATCGATTCTTAAGATGCTGATATGGCTCAGTGATTGGCTTATGACATCTTAAGACTATATGTAAGCCGATCTTAAATATAAGAACCGACTATGAATACCTAAAGCTGATTTTACAATGTAAACGTAATAAATAGTTGTAGTTGTAAGAATTGACCAATCACAGTCAAATGTGAGGAGAATAAATCGGCTTAAGACCTTGTGTACACGATGCAAGAAATTGGTCCAAGATCTTGAACGGAGAGAGAATTAACCAATCGCATTTGAATAATTCGGTCACTTGATCAATGCGATTGGTTGATCCTCTCTCCGTTCAAGATCTTGGACCAATTTCTGGCATCGTGGACACCGGGTCTAAGACACTGGTTCTACAATAAAGTCGTAAATCATAAGTCGCAAGAAATTGATCAGTCATAATCGATTATTCTTCTAACATTCGACCGTAATTGATCGACTCTATTGTAGATCCTAAAAGATTTTGACCGATATTCATAGTCGATTCTTGTCGCATCATGCTTGATTTGTGATCACCTAATTATAGAATGACCTTCGAAGGTCCTGATTTTAAATTTTGTATTGTCTAGAACTCTTTGTCATCATCGATCGATAAAACGACATCAACCGAAGGTACAGAAAGGAATTTCGATTTTGTCGCGTATGAGTTGCACAAGATATAAAATTTGGGCGAAGATTAAATAAAAAGAAATTTATTTAATCTTATATCACAGACAGCACAAAACCTAAAATCGAACTATAAAAAATCCATGGCCCTATTTTAGATTTTGTGTTGTCTAGGTTGTTTGATTACTCTTTCCATTTAGCGACACAAGTCAACACGAACATCGCTCTATTTTTCTTGGCGTTCAATAAATAAATAAAAGAATAAATAATAATAACAGTAAATAACAGAACAATATTTGTATCGACTTGTGTCATCAAATGAAAAGCATTCTACGTTAATATAAATATACTTTCCTTATGTGTGCACGTGTATGTGTCAATTATCCAGCCGTTGAAACTCGCCATTGGATCGAGAAGGATGCGGAGCGCGATTTTGGGGAACGGCATATGTTATTTTACAACGCGCTCAAATACCGTGATAATAAAACTCTTGTCGTCTCTCTGACAACTGTCGTGTGACGCGCGATTGACGTCAAGCATCACTCGCGACGAGAGAGAGTTCTAAGTTTTAATTGAAAACAAAGTCAACACTAAAGTCGCACACTAAGCGACAAGTATTATTAGAACGTCAGCGACTTATCACGATCCCTCTACTCCCCCACTCTCTGAGAATCCTATCCCCTTTTTGGTTGAGTCATGCTTGCGTTCTCGATGTTCGGCGTCGTAGATCGATAAGAAACCAGTTTCCGCTCGTGCGTGTAACGATCGACGCGCGTCGATCGGCAGTGCGTCGATCGTCCGATCGTTCGATCACGAGCGTGCGCGCTGAGCGCGCGCGCGCGCGCGCGCGCGAACTCGCTCGCGCTTCGATCTTGACTGGAGACCGTTTCGAAATTCCACGTGGGGTCGAGCGGGAGAACCTCCGCGGAATATCGCATTGTATGCAAAATAGAGATAAGACTCGTTCGTGACCTCTTAGCAAACGGTTTACCGCTCGAACGAGCCGAAACGAAACAGGGAGGTACAAAAGGAGATAGAGAGAGAGAGAACAATGATGATGCTCGACAAGTTGAGCGTGAGGCTGCGGCAAGCTGGAAGGAAGTTGCTTTTGAGCCGCGTCGAGATTTCCGCCGGTCGCAAGAGCCATGCCAGAGGGACGCACTTTACGTATTTCCCGTGTGAAAAGCCGACTGTCGCCGGTAAGTGGATATATCATCCGGATATATTAATTATTTTTCAGAAGAATTTTCTGTGCAAAGTTCCAAAATCAACAGCGTACAAATGTGTATCCTGCGTGTCAGGTGATGAGAGATAACATCGCTAAACATAGGAAACTCGTAACAGCGCGCGTTTCGGAGCTCTGAACGTAACGAGATTGTTCCCCACTTCACTTATAAAATCACGAAACTCAGAATCGTAGTGATGTATGTTTCGTCTATACATTATTTTATGTAGAAATATTGTCCTCGTACGTCAAGAATTTTTTTCGGTTTTTCCAAAGCAATTTAGCCCTTGCAAAAAATGATTGATGAACTCATGAACACGACATTTTCGCACAAAAAATTTACACAAACATGTCCTTTTTAATCATCAGGAGAGAACTTGTAATAACATCAACACAATGTGTCGGGTGTCCTGTGCCCATAGATACGTGTTGCTAGGCGCTCTTCTATCGCTATCCCCACTCACATGCATCTAGCACGTATGGAAGGGATTTTGTGCTCTATTTCGCTATTAGGGGGCCATTTCATGAGACTCTGAAAAGAAGCATCGATGAAAATATATCTTTTTGGAGCACTTTGCCAATATATCTCTTTTATTTGTCAATTAAAAGCACACTTATCTCAAACAGAATAAAAAATCAACGATAACGTCAAATGACGTTAAAGTGAATTATGATTGATAAAAAAAATGGAGCTATTTTGGAACCATTTCAGCGCATTTTGATGTTATCATGACTTTTTGCTTAGCTTGGAACATATATGTAAGCATGCGCGATGAATTTAACATGTTGAATGTTATTCTATTAATTTAATATGTATTTAAATTGGCATAATTGGGAAATAATATAATAGAAAAAATGCTATAATATTTACAGCAAAAAATAATGAGATTTTGTCAATTATTTTATCAAAACTCTCGAGATTTTATCAAGATTTTTTTTCTCTTGCGCCCTCTCGCCTTTTCCCCTCCCACCCCTTTCTCTCTCTCTTTCTCTCTCGAATAAATTGATTATCTATACATTTTTTTCCAAAGTAAAAAACACAAAACAAATTTAAATCTTGAACACATTCGAGTATACAAATATTCGATCTAAAAATTCATATCTCTGTTGAAGGTAATCTTTCTTTCATATGCAAGGATGTTACGTCAAGAATAAAATAAAAACTGACGCGGATATAACGCGGCGACAAATTGAGGAAATTCATCATTTTTTATTATACTTGTTGAAATAATTATATAATTATATCATTACGGAATATTTCATACTGCTTTAGTGAAATAACATTATTATATGTTTATTTCTTGTTTATTTGAATTATTATATGTGTTCGAGATTATATGAAATTCGTGGCTTTTTCCAAAGATTTTTATTTAATTAAATTATTTATTGATTCAATTGTGTGCGTGCGTGTGCGTGTGCGTGCGTGCGTACGTGCGTGCGTGTGCGCGTGTGTGTGTGTGTGTGTGTGTGTTGCGCCAATATTTTCGAATTTATCCATCTCAAAGTTATTTTACGCTTAATTATGCATTCTTCATGAGATTATGTAAAAGAATTGTTTTGAGTTATTGCATTGTTTTCAGGTGAGACTCAAAAACTGAATATGTATCAAGCTATAAATCATGGGCTTAATATCGCATTGGAAAACGACCCACGTTCAGGTGAGGATTTCTTTATACTTGTCCTTTTTTAATTGGAATATGTAACTATGTATATGTAAATATAGATCAATCAAAAAAAAAAAAAAAACGAACTAGGCTTATAAAAATTTATAAATATTTATCTAATTTATATTTGACTTCTATCCTCTTCAAAGTATCCCTTCGATATACCTACGGTCCCTTGATCGTATCGAAATATTAAACTTCAATTTCATTTTGAAAAACAAACAGAAGTCACTTGTGAGGCGGCGTTTCGACACGGTCAAGGACATCAAGGTTGAATCGTAATAAGTGCTTTACGCATTCGAGACGAAGATTTCCAGAGAGCATTTGAGGCATGGCAAAAGCGGTGGGATCGCTATATAAATGCAGAACTACTTTGAAGGGAATAGACGCCAAATTAAAATTAGATAAATTCAAATTTTTATAGGCTTAATCCGATTTCTTTTTGATTGAGCCATGTATCAAAGCATTTTTTCTCTATCTAAATAAATGTTTAATTTAACAATATGCATTTTTAATTTTTTAACACTTTCAAAAAATTAAGAATATCAATCAATCTATCAAGAAAATCATTTGAATCATCTAGAAGATCAATAAAATTTAATTTTCTCTAAGAAAATCTCTCTTTTTTTTCATTAAAATCTTTAAAACAATTATTTACATATTTATTAAAAGAAATATTATTAAAAGTTTTTTTTTTAAATTTTAGTGGTGTTTGGCGAGGATGTGGCATTCGGTGGTGTCTTCCGTTGCACGACGGACTTGAAGAAACGTTTCGGTGCCGATCGTGTCTTCAATACGCCTCTCTGCGAGCAAGGAATCGCCGGTTTCGGAATCGGCTTAGCCAACGCGGGAATATCGGCGATTGCTGAAATACAATTTGCCGATTACATATTTCCCGCTTTCGATCAGGTGCCGTATTATTCATCCGCGTATAAATATAACAGATAGAGTAATCATTATTATTTTATGACATGTCCAAAGCGTAAAAAAGATCCAAACTTTCTTAAAAAGATTTAACTATTCGAAGAATAAGAAAGTACAGACAAAAAGTATAATGAAGAAATCTATTTGAAATCTATTAAAAAATGCAGAGAACGCGAAAACTTTTTTTCCTATAGCTTGAAAACTTTGCGAGATCGTATGAGATAACGCGGTATGTGTATTCCGTTTGTCATGCAAACTATTCAAGAGTGTAAGGATTAATTATCTCCGACTATTAACGAGACTCTATACGTATACGTTTCTCTTACAGTTGGTAAACGAAGCGGCCAAGATGAGGTATCGAAGCGGCGGTATGTTTGACTGCGGCAAGCTTACAATTCGTGCGCCCTGCGGAGCCGTCGGTCACGGCGGTCTTTATCATTCCCAAAGCCCGGAAGCCTACTTCGCACACACTCCCGGTTTGAAGGCTAGTAGAAATGATTTTTTTTATATTTTATTTGTCAAACGTAACACGCAGAACCGCTCGCTGTCTCTCGACTGTGTCTTAAGACTAAGGTATCTCTCTGTTAGCCGAGCGTAAAGACAAGTTCCTTATTGAGATAGACGATTTCGTAATAAGGTCGTAAAAGGCCGCGCCTCGGTGTTTATACGAAATGCTTGGCAAGCCACTGCAATATTAAATAACAAGGTCTCTATTACGAGCTCGAAACACGTAACTGCTGCGTGACGATTGGGACGTTGGATCTCGTTTCCGAAAATTGATTGATGCATTTACCTGACCGAGCGATTTGGTAGCGAGGCCATTTGCCACTAAATTTTCATCATCAGGAACAGTCTTTGGGTGTAGTTTCTTGCTATATCCCGCGCCAGCCGTAGATCCGTGAGCTCACAACTTTCTTCAACAAATTCCATGAATATTGTACGGCGTATACGATCTACGTATGCATGAAGAAAGTTTTGCCCGCACACTAATGCGCGCCACGACCGTCGCTATCGTACATCGCGATTACGAGAGGAACGGCGTAATATCGCCTGCGATGTTACTTGGAGTCGATCGATTGCTTGTTTTAAAGCTGTCGAAGAGTCGTCGATTATCAGGAAGATCACGAGGGACACGGTGTTTTTGAACGAGCTCATTCTTCTTTCTCTTTTTAGATCGTCGTCCCTCGCGGAGCGATGCACGCGAAGGGTCTCCTGCTGAGCTGTATCGACGAGCCGGATCCCTGCATCATATTCGAGCCTAAAACTTTGTATCGCATTGCGGTCGACGAGGTACCCGTGACACATTACAAGATCGAAATCGGCAAGGCTGAGATTGTAAGAAGCGGTGAGTTCTGAAATGTCTGAATATTTAAATATTTGACATTATTTGGATATATTAGGTGTGCAAATTAATTCAGTGCCTTTACTCTCTTTGCATACCAAAACTTCTTTTGCGTGTATATTGGGTTTCGCGATTGATGTCGATAGTTGACCAGAGTCAATTCATTTTCTTCTTTTAGAATTGTCGTCCAAAATCCACTTTTTATCATCAATAGTGAATTTCTCGAAATTGATTAAAGGTAAAGGCGTCGAATTAATTTGCATACCTAATAGTTTCAATGTTATGTAGCGATGATCTGTCATATTTTTCTAATATGATTTATGGACCATACTTAGTCCATAAGTTTTGAAACAAAAATCATACAAAATAAAGAATACGCCAGAAAAATATTTTGAACGTTTTTTATTAAAAATATGATTTTTTACAATCAATACACCGTTCTGTTCTCATTTTCAATCTTTGTTTCGCCATTGAGTAATTCGGTTGGTTGGCTTGAATTTTTGGCATATCGTCGAATGGCTCAAAAAATATTGTAACTTTATATCATCCATCCTATTCACTATTTCTGGTTTTCGAAACAGAAATTGCAGTTGAAAGATTAAAGATTCGATATCTAAAAATTTAAACTGCTGTGATGGTTGTAACCGATTAACTGAAGACGATAAAAGAGGAAGTATTTATCGGCGACGTGAAGATAGAGAGCAGAGTGATGTATTGATTGTAAAGGATCCTATGCTGAAAAATGTTCAAAATATTTTTAACTCTTAATCGCACCTAGAGGTGCAGGATATTCCAACTAAAGGCTGAACTTTCTGTTACTTGTTCAATTTTTTTCATTAGTTTAAAATTAAAATTTTTTAATAGGACCTATTGCATCTTATTTTGGAAGGTTTGAAGAGTACCTAATAATTTTTTTGCATTGAAAAATGAAAACGTATCGTCGCAGTAAGCATTTTAAGTGGTTCGTTACACCTCATGTGTTATGTTATAGAAGCGAAGTGTGTCGGTTAATACTTCGTTGTACAACTTATAAATTGTTTTAACATCGATGTTGAAATTACAAAAATATAACGATAAAGTATTTGCAATGGCAAGGTGACAGCAGTGCAGCTGATCTAACCAGAGAACCGTAAATACATGTGAGCTAATACAGAAGGTAATAGACATTATCAAGTAAGAAGAAGAATTATAACATGACAAGAAATAAGACAAGATATGTTGAGAAGCGGTAGAATGGAAAAAGAAGAGGAAAATCGGAAAGTAAATGTAGGAAAGTAAAAAATTATAATATTTAGCTGCAGTATAAAAAAAAGGCACAAGATTTTAGAGAGCGATGAAAAGGAAAAGACAGGAGGTCATGAAAACGAGTGACAAGCAAGGAGACAGAGTGAAATTCTGGAAATTGAGATTATGGAAGTAGGAGAGGAGTATTGGAACGAAAGACATTAAAAATGAGAGAGCATAAATGAAACATGAAATGTTGTAGAATATTATCCAAATTATTTGAATTTTCTGTGACATGTTCTTTTTATGTGTTTTTTTATTTCAAAACTTTTGATTTGCACTGTATATGCGTAATATAATTTATATGTGCAATTTATATGCAAGAAATAAATTCTAGACATTATATTGCCTTATATGTGTAACTTAATGACTTTTCTTTTTCTCGGTTTTCGAAACTAATAACGATAATTAACATTATTTTATCAATCCGATTTTAACGACATTGATTGAGATGTTTTTACCTACGAGTTCTTATCTTTGACGCGATGTATTTATAATTAGTATTATTACAGAAGTTCTCGGATCTTCAGATTACGCGGAAATGATTATGACTATGAATAAATATTTGCGGTAAAATCACTTTTGTAAAATCATTCTTCGGAGAAATGTTTAAAGCATGCGACAGGCTCCCATCACTCTTTACATTATTTATCGCGGAACGTGCGCCGTCGAACAAAAAAAATGACGCCTCAGAAGGCATTGTTTGAAGTCGTAGAAAGTAACTATTTGTACTCTCGAGAAGCGAATATAATTTACCGAGTCGCGTACTTCACGTCTGTGCGTACACGTGCATCTGTGGTTTTTTTTTTTTGTCGTAGGTGACGCCGTGACGCTCGTGGGCTGGGGCACTCAGGTGCACGTATTGCTGGAGGTGGCCGACCTAGTCCAGAAGAAACTTGGCGTGTCCTGCGAGGTGATAGACCTCGTCTCCATTCTACCTTGGGACGCGGAACTCGTGTGCAAGGTGGGCGATTAACGACCATTGTTATTACGGCCGTTTCCTTGAGAGAGAAAGAAATTAACTTGACGATTCTGCTTAAGGGGAAAAGCCTATCCTTCTCGCTCGCGTTTTTTTCGCCGCGCGTTGTCCTCATTAATGCCGAATTTCAAGAGTCGCGCGAAATCTCCTTCCTCCTCCATTCTCTCGATTTAACTCAAGATTCTGGGAGACGCATTACGTCCATAAATGCCGAAATGCGCGTTACGACGTAGAAAATCGTCAGTCATACGCCTACGCGAGATTTCGAGAGACGCAATTGAAGTCCCTTTCGCACCATTTGTATGCTGTTGAAACGTCGCGGGGCATCTAGATAGCGCTGTAAAGAAATATTGAACCCTTTCTCCAACCCTCACCCCAACCCTTCCCACGACCGCGCGAGGATTCATCGTCGTCGCGCGTGTTGTCCGCGATCGCGCGAGGAGTCGGTATTGCGACTCGATCTTACGAGCGTGACGCAGCATCCTGTCGCGTCGCCGGTGACAGACAGGCGGATGCGCGCCGCTGTCGCGTTCGAAATGTAACGAGAAACGATCGCGGTGCCGACCGTTCACATGCCCCGTGGATAGCATACGGATTTCCATAGACGCTAATATCGCGCTGATTTATGCTAATCGATCGCTGGTCGCTTAATGATATGCTCGATCGTACCCGGTATCCACTCGCGGCTTGCAAACCGCCGTTATGTTATATACACCGTGCGCGCGCGCACACACACTCGCACGACGAGGTGATCGTAATTGAAAACCCGTTTCGCTGCAATTTCGATACAGTCGCGGATTCGCCGTCTTGTCTACTCTCCGACGTGCCTGCCTGCGAAACGCGGTTTCGCAACGAGACGAACTGCTCTCACGGAACAAAAATTCTGATGCGCCGCTTCGGCGAGAAACCTCCGTATGAAGCTGAAAGAATCGTGTCTATTAAATTCGATTAAAGATGAATGAATACAGCTAGTATGAAACATTGGATTATTAACGTGCGATTATCAATTCAATTCAAATCGCTCCAATTAGAATTTTATTTTAAAAAATAGCGGTTATATTTTTATCATTTTTCTAAGAAAATATTACATCTCACTAAGAAAAGTAGTCCAGCTTTTTTAAAAGATTTAACAAACTATATATTATTATTACTGCGTAATATATTACATTAGATTAAACATACAGGGTGTTCCATTTTAATTTATTCTTTTAAAAACTTTTTGATTATTGATAGAAAAAAATGTTTTAAACAAAAGTTGTTCGGTTTAAAGGGAAACATGATTTCGACATGAGTCATGTTGTAGATGTCGTTTTCAAGAAATTTTAAAAGCGACTAATCTTAAATTATCAGAATATTATTTTCTTTCGGGCTAATCTTCTTTTTGTTACATTTTAAGTGACCCTCTTGAGTTCGAAGCAATTATTTTGGTGATGCTGACAGCAGTAGAACAAAACCGTCACATCTCGACAAAGATTATTATAAACTTCGAAATTTCATATCTCTGGAACGGCTTATATAAAAGACAATTTTTGGGAGTTTTGAAAACATCTCTACGGGGTTTACAACTTTTATCTCAAGGAAAAAATCAAGATCCATTTAAGAAATTAGTCGCCTTTAAAATTTCATGAAAACAACGACCTCTACGACATGACTTACGAAACCGTGTGTCCTCCTTCAAACCAAACAACTTTTGTCCAAAGCATTTTTTTCTATAATCAAAAATAAAAAAGTTTTTGAGATAAATTAAAATGGGACACCCTGTATAACAAAATATCTCTTATCTTTTAACATTTTGACATAATTAAAAAGTAAAAGGGAGAGGTAACAATCAATAGCGTTGTCGACTTCCTTTAAATGTAAACGTAAAGTTAATTTACGTTAATTGTCCTTAAGCGTTTGAAAGGGATTGAACATTACGAGGAAGGGGCAATAATTCAAACGTTTACCATGACAGCCCGTTAATAAAGGTTAATAGTGGAAACATGTAGAAACTCATAAATATCAATCCGATAAATATAGAGACGTAGGTTTTCTGCGGGGTGTATCCGTAACGAAAGACTGTAACTCCTGAAAGTTGCAGGGAAGGTCGGCGCGAGTCGAAAATGTCATAGGAACCTGTATTCAGCGCTTATCTTACCTTTGTCAATGATTTACAACGGGACGGAGATATATACACACAGGGGCACAGGTGTGCCCGCGTATCCCGATCGCCGTTCCCGCGTATATTTCTGCAACGTCGTAGACCCGTATTTGATAGCCGTTACAAAACGACTCGTGCCGTCATTGGCGGTGTCGTTAATGCGCTCGTTTAGCGCATCGGCCGTGCATGTGAAGTTATGTATCGCGATGTGGGACAGGACGTAAATCACGCGCGAATTAAACCCGGCGGCCGGCGACCGATAATAAATTACCGTATATATGCGTGATACGATGTATGTTCGAATTGTTGCAGTCGGTGAAGAAAACCGGACGCGTAATCATCGCCCATGAAGCGCCGATGACGAATGGATTTGGGGCGGAAGTAACTGCGACCATTCAGGTAAGGTCCGCTCCGTGGAGTCCTCGGACTCTTCGAGATGAAAATCTTTGTTACACAAAGATCGCATCCAAATACCTAACGCAACAGTCAGATATATCGCATGACCCTGATATAGCGCCTGCAATGTCTGAGTCGGAAGTCCTCGCCCGACGAGATAAAAATCCCGCAGGATGATTTAATGGTCGATTAATCGATCTTGTTTCCCAATCGATACCGGCCGATCGGTTCTTATAAATTAGAAAGTTGGTTGTACGCGCGATGGAAAAATAAACTGTAAAATTAATCGCGAGCTGAGTCACTCTAACGGCGTGTTATCAAATCGTAACACAGGCGGAGTGCTTCCTGTATCTGGAGGCGCCGGTCCAAAGGATCACAGGATGGGACAGTCCCTTCCCGCATGTCTTCGAGCCGTTCTACTTACCGGACAAGTGGCGTTGCTTCGCGGCTGTCCGAGACAGTCTCAAGTATTGACGTCAGGATAAAGGATGGCTGTTGCCGTGAAAAAGGAATTGTGGAAACCTGATGCCCGCAAAATATTCATTAATTATTCTAAACGCATACATTTTTTTCACCATTTTTCATCATTTCACTGCATCAATAAAACGTTTAAAATTTTTTAAACACGGTATCTTCTGTATATTTTAATAAACACTACCCCCTTCCTTTCTCGCCCGC
The DNA here is from genome assembly GCA_037157785.1 of Cephalotes varians. Taxonomy (NCBI): domain Eukaryota; kingdom Metazoa; phylum Arthropoda; class Insecta; order Hymenoptera; family Formicidae; genus Cephalotes; species Cephalotes varians. The sequence continues at coordinate 371,291 of JANQDE010000023.1, forward strand.
TATCTTACACGATACAAAAGAGTGGAGAAAAAAGATAATAATCGCTCGAAGTTCATCGCGTATGCACTTTATATATTTACTTCGTCGTTTGTTGTATAACATATAAACAAATTACTTCGTTCGTAACGTAGCTTGCGCGTAATCGCTCATATTTGTAAAACACGTGAGCACTTAACCGATGTGAATTATCAATTTAGTCTTGTTGGAACTACTGCTTATCCGGAATAAATAAAGTATACATATCTTTTATCTTTTATCGCAAGGAAATATAAATCCGGATGGCCTGCCTAGCGTACATTACGCACATGCAAACCCGTGTCCCTGACCCAGTTTGCCGCAACTCACATAAATCCATCCCTCTAAATTAATAACATGAAAGATGATACAAATCGTCGCCGGCGGCAATAACGCGTCGCTCGACGAAGACGTCAGATAGACATCCAGGACGGATCGTCTAGGTATTCTTTTTTTCTCTCACTGATAAAATCTGGGTCAAGTCCTTCTTTAATAATAAAACTGCGCACCCGATTGTGCGCGCCGTGGCAATGTAATATTTCAATCAAGGTTTCAGACCCAGGCGCTGTCCTTTCCAGTCTAAATCTTTAGGTCGCCATGTTCCGCTTATCGTACACTTAACGTACACTTTTGAATGAAGACGTAAAAGGAGATTGAGGAAGAGAATTCTAGTTGAAAAAAAACATAAGAACAGGACATTGATTGAGACGTAAATGCGAAGTTACAATATTTTTTCATCTTAAACCTTGATACATTTTAATTTTTTTCATTTTAAACCTCTTCATCTAATGTCTGCTTCTATCTATTATTGTCGATTACAAATTGCACGTTGCTTTCAAAGGTGATTGAAAAAAAATCTGAAAACTCATCGAGATAACGTAAAAAAGACGAAATTAAAGAAAAAGGAAGTGTACCGAACTGCACGCTGAACTGGCATATTTTGTAATTTGAAAGGGAAACCACATTCTTTCACTGTATATTATGATACGTGAAAGTTGGCAGAGCGGCGTACACATACGCAGATGGAGCGCAATGAGAGAAGGAGAGAGAAGAAAATAGCTGGGGGAGACAGGGGGAGGGAGAGAGACCTGGTAGCAGTGGAAGAGAGATGGAGAACCAGTCGCCGCGAAGCGTAGACTATATCGAAGGTCGACAAGTTACCTTTTTATTAGTCGATTTTTGCGAGAATAGAGCAACGGCTTTTACACGCTAACATATGGCGCCGATGCACCCGCAGACATCGAGAGCCGAGAGATTCTCACTCTCTTCGATTCGACGGCGGTTATGAATCGATACTTCTCCGGAAGTACGACTTACTATTCTCAACGACGGCTTTATGCTGAGATGACAAGCAGCTTTCTTTTGTCCAGGAAAGTAGTCAAAGATTTTTATGAAAATCTTTTTTGTAAAACTCGATTCGGCTTCTTGCGACTTACTGCGACTTTAAATAACGGCTTCGTGTGAAAAGGACGAGCGGCAATTTTCTTTGATAAGAAAAATATTCAGTAAAAAATTGGTTTTTTTATAAAAATCTTTTTTGTAAAAATTCAGCTTCTTACTAGAACTCAATTCTGAATGCTCTATATTGAATCGCAACAGTTTTCTTTATCAAGAAAAATGTTAAATAAAGGTTCGCTTCTGTTTTTCTGTAAAATTTTTTTGGTAAAAATCAATTTAGCTTTTTTCGTTATCGTTAAATGTGTTAAATAGTGTTAATGATGTTTGCTTTAATTGCTTTAATTGCGTGTTCTTAGATTATTTTGATACTAACACTTGATCAGTTCAACTTTCTGTTATTTAACCATTAGAGTTTCCTTGTTATAAAGAATTAAGAATTAAATTAATTACATAATATCGCGTGATTTAATTTAAATTAATTAGATAAAATCGCGTGATTTATTTGTTCGTTTCAGTGTGTCGCGTAGGAAACGCACGCAAAGCCAAAACATTTACGCTACGAGATTATTTACAACTCCCGCTCGTTAAGTAGAAATTACATATGCGTTATTACATAAATCCTATTTATAGCATATCATATGGTTCAACAGTTTGTTATTGTTCACGCTCGATCTCTTCTTACAATCGATCGGGATTGAGTATCGCGCTCTTCTTACACATGTCAATGTCACGCGTGTGTCAGAGGAAGTATTCTTCCAAAGGCCAAATTAAATATCGACTTGTTATCTCGATTTACGCCATATGAAATGATATTTCTACGACAACAGTTCAAAGTAGCCAGTGAGAAGAGTTTTCATTGGTCCGATTAGAACACAACATATTTACTGCTCTCGAAATTAACACGCAGCTACGTTTTTATCTTATCTAAAATATTATTATATTTGTCTCCAACGAAGACGAAACGCTAATATTTTTGGATCATTAACGCCCGAAAAAAAATATTCTATGTATTTACAGAAGATTACTGAAAAATCTAAAAATGTAGCTAAATCTGAAAATAATTTTGTTAAATATGCGTATTAATATATAAAATATATAAAAACATAAGAAAAAATTCGTGCAATTTATTAAATAAGAAAAAATCGAATTATTTTATTTATTTTCTTTTAATTGTTATATTTATTTTCTTTTAATTGATCTTTTATCAATAAAAAATACACGTAAATTAATTTTTTTCTTCAATTTGTATTAGGGAAAGAAAAATATGTGAAGTTATGAAATAATTTCTTGCAGGACTGTTACAAAAAAATTATTTTATGTATGTAATTACCTGAGATCGCAAAACTACTAAATGTTCATATAATTTCATGCAATTCGAATCTGTTTCGCGTTCATTCTTACAAGTACAACACAGTTTCTGGTGCAACATCCCGAGGACTTCTTCCTCATGAGCGCATACGCGACGCAAGCGAGTTGCAACCGCAATTAACACGCTCGACCGCTTTAAATATTTAGTGTATCGCGTCCGGATCAGCAACTATCCTAGCAACCGGTAAGACAGTAACGTACGTTCATCCCGAGTGCAAGAAATCGTTCGACGTATTAAAATGAGGCTCGCGAGATTGCACCAACGCGATTAATATACGCTAAAGAAAGAAAAACTTTACGACCGCTTACATATGTATAATAGAATCAATTGCATAAACATTATTGAGTTTATGCAGCATGATTTATAATATTATGAATATCTTTCACAAGCTACTTAACGGTAATATTTCTTCAATATAACGCAAAAATATTTTCATCGAGGCGGTGCTACTTCGTTTTAAAGTGTTTTACAGGTAGCTAATGTTACTATATATATTTGGATATCTAATGGAATAATTATTTGAGATTAATATATTATATATGGCAATCTTGTCGTTTCACGGTCGACCACGGTGAATGTGGATCCCTTCGCTCTATCCGCGCATTTCTCTGCAAAAAATCAATAATGATTAGATATGCGCATAAGAAAAGTATCAACGATAATGTGCGCCGACAAATAAGTCTTATAACTAATCGCTGATCTATATTTACGGTAGCGCACACGCGTTACACGCGTAATTATTCGGATTGCGATTCTGTCGCAAAGAAACGTTCATAAATATGCATATTTCTTTTTTTTTTGTTAACATTATGCGAACACGCGCTCGGTTTAAATTTATTGTAACGTTAATTGGCAAAACTGATAGACAGATTATATATTATATACGTTCTCTTTCCAATTTTGATAGGCCGTTAACACGATGTAACTTCTTCTGACAATGAGAAGTGAATGCCATAGAAACAACTTGCTGTCACGTTTTGCAATCGTTGAGAATGAGTTACATAAATGTAGAGCGCAATTCCAATGTATACATGCGCGTTTCTGTAGAATCTTTCGCTTCAAATTAAAATTAAAGATACGAAGTAATACGAATACCAAAAAACTTCATATTTTCACTCTTTTTTTCCATTTGTCTCTTATATACGCTAAGAAATGTTTTACATCTTTTTTATTTTTTTGTAGAGGTAGATTGAAGAGCTGTGCTTACTTGAATAACGTACGTTCATTCACTGCAACATTAATTTGGATTAATATTTCTGATGTACTATTATTTGTTATTCATTTTTAAAAGATTGATATATGCTTCAAATTATAGAAAATAAAGAGATAATTATGAAATTTATAGAAAATAAAGAAATGATTCGCAAATTTTTAAACTATTCCTAGATATATTCAATTGATATTAGAAGAATAAGTATATGTACAAAATAATCACATAAAATTTATGGTAATGTGTAAAAAATAATTTCAATTTTCGACGTGTATATTTTAATATATAAAAAGTCTGCAAATATAATTAAATTATTTACATTATTAAAATCTATTAATAAAATACTAACATACTTTTTTCAGATAGTCGATGTTAATCATATCCATTACAAAAATTATGGAAGTAATTGCTTCAATATTTAAAATAGTGCATTTTAATAAGTACAAAAATTAAAAAATATTCTAAAGCTTTAACTTGCTTAATTAAAAAGATATTTCTTCGCGGTAAAAGAATTCGAAAGTATCCTGTATTCAAGTTGAACCACGTGAGTTTTTAAATTAAATTACTCGCTTAAGATTTTAAGATTTACGAGCACGAGTGAAAAAAGAGGAAGTTCATGGAAAGACAGAGGGACATTCTGAAAATTGAACGAGCACCTGCAATCTGAAGACACGCAAAATCGAGATGAGCATTATGCTTAGCGTATGCAGTTCGTTGCCTGCGAGAATTAAAGGTTGTTGACTCACGTCGGATAAATAATCACGCGAGATAGGCGAGCCGGATTAGCCGGACAGGCGATGCAAGGCGCGGCTCCGCGTCGCGGCTTCCTTGCCAGCTCTCGTTCTCATCTCGATCGACCGCTTTTACTGCAAATTGCTTCCTCGACGAGCTGCGAGATGTACGTACGTACGTACGTATGTACGCGCACATCGAGCGTAACCGGTGCGCGCTCATTAGGAAAAACGAATGGAAAAAGCTAGCTGGCCGGCTGGCCGGCCGACCGACCGATGCACGCGATGCGCGCGACGAACACGGTCAATTCGATGCACCCTGTGCGCCGCGGTGTAATAATTATTGTGCCACACACATTCTTCCTTAAGAAAGCGGCAAATTTATTCGCTTTACATCCATCGGCCGATCTTTGCCAACGTCCGGATGGTTCGAGCGGCTTTCCATTCTTGGTCACAAGCGGTCGATCGTATTTTCGATACCGCAATGTACAAATAAGCCGCCAATCGAATTATCCCATTTGCAGGTATGAATGCGTTAATTATACGTTAATTATCCTCGTTGATCGACAAAAATATTTGATATCAGAAATCGTACATTAAGGCCGGAGAGATAATTCGATCTGGAGGAGGAATGGAATAAAGCGAATTAAAACTCGTATGTTCGCAAGATAATTATAAGACACGATACTTTTATCAACAAGGGCGATTATAACCGCTTTAATTCCGTTATCGATAAAGAATCTGATCGCGCCGATAAGCTTCATACCTTTTATTCTGTCGAATAAGTTAAAAGGCCGCGATGAGGTGGATACGCGCGAATTATTGCATTGCTCAAGCATGGCTTCGAAAGGAAAGTTAATTGTCTATAAATGATCTTTCAGCGAGAGACTACCCGCGAGTCTAATCAACGTTTAACGCAATTATTTGTACGTTTGCGAGTTATTATCTCCGACATAATACAATGTAGCGTAATATAGCGCAATACTTGCGCGAGTTACGCAAAAAAAAAGAATAGCGAGTTTTTAGAGCGTGGAAATTAATTAGACGACGTAAAAAAATCAGTTCATTAGGACTAAAAGTTATTGACCGTTAGAGAAAAAATAATATTTTTAACAATTAATAACAATTTAAACAATAATAACAAGATTGTGCAAGTGAATCACAAAATTAAACAAATATTAAACAAATTTAACACAATTGAACGAATATTAAATAAATATTAAACAAATATTAAACACAAATATAATATTTTTATCTTCAATTGCGCCTAAATATCCTTATATTTGTTCGAAAATTTCAATACACGTAAATCTTCCTCTGTTTTTTTAAATACGAGACGTGCGCTTTGCGCGCGCTATTTAACTTTTTATTTTTTACTCTATATTTTTTTTTCATAAATTATATTAATAACCTTCTATTAACGCACATGTCTATAAATTGTCATTTGGTAACTCCTGTCGCTCACGAAGTTAGCGCAGCGAGAGAACCAATCAGTGTCGCGGAAAAGCAGCAACAATTAACTTCAAGACTTTCGAGAAGACTTCGATACATTCGAGTATCGATTTAATATGTCTTTTTTTAGATAGGAGATTTTAAAAAAGATTTAAAACTACTACCTATTCTATTATTCGAATGAACAATGTGTTAAGATGTTTGTGCCGATTATTATAGGTTTTGTCTTGTAGTTAAAATTGAGATCAGAGACGGCAAAATTCGTTCGCAACTTTATTTCTTTGCTAGAAATGACGTACTTATACATTATACAAACACACTGGAGAGATAATATTTGAAATGAAATTTAGTAGCAAATTAGATTAATGTTAAGAGAAAACTTTTAGAATTCTCTCAACAGCAAAGAGGGAGTTTAATTTAACTTCGGACAAATCACGGATGAAAACTTCGAGACAAATTATTATAAATCGAAAAAACATCTTCATCCTGTTTTCTCTTTCCTATTTACGTGATGTGATATAATTGCTAGATATCTCATTTGACACATGTTTGTCAGTCACGTGTAAATAAACATTTTTGCGGCTTTGCTATCGTTCCGGTCACCTCCTGGTTGTTGTTTCAGAATTCTCTCACTATGTATTAGGTTTCACGGAACAATTAACAGCGATATCTACTGAAGCTTTTTAAATATTATTTAACGCGTTTTCGAGAGCATGCTGCACAAACAATATGACGGCTGTAGAAACAATATGACGGATCTTGTTGCAGAAACAGGATAAGATTATCTGCGACATAGATGAGGAAATAAAGCAAAAATTCTCATTATTGCTCGTACTTTAATTAATTCTGACAAAATATAGGATGCGTTGCGAAATGTTCAACTATTTATATCATCACGTTCAGCTAATTTGTAATTCTGGTTAATAATTGCAAAGCCTGCTTTCTTTAATAAATCTAATTTCTAAAATTTCTTGTAATCTTGTAATTAGTGTTGCATCTTTCTCTCAAACTTAAATATTTTTAATAATTGAATAATAAGCTATCCGGATATTTTTCAAAACTAAGTTTACGAGATTATGGCATTATGGATTTTTTTAAACTTTATATAGTAGCGCGTTCTTATATAAATATTATATTAAATAAATACACGTATATTTTTTTATAATTTATACATATATTGTATATAATTTATCAGATTTATTACATTTACACACATATACATATAATAAAACACATAAATTAATTTCAAATTATTCTTTCGATAGACTTCTAAATATTCGAATCGTAAAACTCATTTTCACTGTGATTTCGGAATCACACGGATTTCATGATTGAGATAACAGTCGCGATAACTACAATCTGATCACAAAGTATCAACGTACGAACGCAATTCGCGAAAGGATTAAGAGGGGGTTGGCGAAACGCGAGAAGCATCCCGCGTTCGCGCGTTCGCGCCAACGTTGATTAATTGCGGTTGGCGAGCGGATCTAACTATCCTCGTCGCTCCTCGTCGTCGTCGAACTTCGCTAGGCTAACAGGCACGTCATCGCGGACGTAGACGACCGCGACGTGACGGCGACGACGGTAGAAGCTCTCTCTCTCTCTCGGGTGATTTCGGGCAGACGGACAGTCGCGAGGGTGACGCGGGAAGGACGAGGAAGACGGAGCCGGGGAGGGAAGGGGGAGGCTGTTGCTCGGCATTCGGCTCGGCTCGGGTGGGGCGACGACGGCGAGCCGCGGCGAGCCGGGACCGGCCGAGGTGACGAGATTCTCGCAGTGTCGAACCCCGTCGTTCGCCTCGCATTGTCTCTAGTCTCTCGTCGCTCGTATCTTCCGATAGCATCTCGATTCCGCAACAGTATTCCGCATCCACGTTCACGTTGCTCACCGCCGCAGCGCCGTACCGTGCCCAACTTCGCGCCGTCGCCGCGGAATACAACGTGAAGGTGTCCGCGCTCGCGCGTGTTTGTGCCTCCGCCTCTCTGTGTGCCACGCGCGCGACTCCCTGTGCGACGATCTCCCGATCCGACTTTTGTCGCTTATCGGAAGAATTCAGACAGAATTAACGTACTCTCCCGTCAGTTTACGCGCTCGCGAATCAACCACGTGACACCCGCGCCGCTGCCGTCGCCGCCGAAAACCGGACGCCTCCCTGTCGCGGCGCGCGCGACCGAATTCGGAAGTCCGCCTGATCCCTCGCGCGGTTGCGATCGTCGCCGTCACCATTTACGGATTTCTCGGCAAATCGATCCCGGGTCTGATCCGATCGACGCAGCCGGAGAATCTTCCGCTTTCCATCGCTGGAACTCTCGTGTCTCGTCGCGTCGTCGTCGTTGGAGGAAGAGGAATTTGGACGGAAGCGACCATGGAAGACCACGGAGCTCGCAACGACGCGCCGCGTTCGACGAAGCCGGAAGCCGGGCAGGCCGAGCAGGTCCCCGCCGTCGTTGCCGCCGCGGGAGATGAAACGGAAACCTCCAGGAAACTGACCGCCAGACCCGCCGATCTCGCGCAAGTACCGCTGATGCAGGTAAGCTTACGTAATACCTGAGCGAGTCCGCGCATATATGTAAGTTGGCGCGTATGTGCCGAGCGAACCTCGCCTCTCGGCCCATTTGCGGCGCGCCAGCCGACGGACGGACGGGGGAGGACGAGCGCAGGGGAGAGGGGGTGGACTCGGCAACGGCGGAGTCGTTCAACCCTCTCGCGGGCCGGAGACTGCGGCGCGGAGGTCGACACCCCGCGTCGTCGGCGAACGATCGATCCGCGATCGATTCCCGTGCCCGGGACGCGAATCTGAAAGCCGCGGAAACGTCAACGCGCGTCTCCTTTTTTTTTTTCCTCCTCATTCGCACGTACACTGTTTACCTCGCCTCTGTCCTTCGCGTGTCTGCTCCCGTCCTGTATCGACTTTAGTACAAATATTGTTACGCTGCCGCAGACGTGCCGGTCGCACCGAATCTGTGCTGGCACTTGTAACGTCGACGTACGTCTAACTTATTCGATTTATATCTCTTTTCCATTTTTATAATCCACGTTTACAATTTTCCTTAACGAAATAATAGGCTGACGAATAGCGTTTGATAAATTCCACGCGATTTGTGACGGCAATTAATTCTTCCTCGTTATGTAAACCAGTTATTTAAATTGGGATTGCCGTAAAGTCTCACACAAGCGAATTAACACGATCGAGAAAAGAGCTAGCTATTTCTGTCGAATGTTTTTTAGCATTTAATTTTTTGCAAATTTCTGCATAGCTAAACAAGAATAAAAGTTTTCTTTTTCTATGTCTGGAGTGACTATTTCTCAGATTGGCAGTTGTAAAGTATTGTGACTTCAATTTGAATCAGAAAAAAGATCGAATATAAGAAAAAGTGAATTAACAACTTCGATGCAGAAAACAAGTTTTGGATGCAAATAATAGATCGAAATTCTGTAATATTTTAGCACTTTTTACTTAAGTATTTTATATATAATAAAATATATATGCGGAATCAATTTCATAACAAAAAATATTTTAATTTTATTATCTTATTTATAATACCCTTTTTTTGGTATATATTATTGCGATAAATTGAACATTGGACTTCTCCTTCAAAAATAATAATGCATAATTATAAAATAAAATCGAAATGTGCAAGTAATATGAAATATTTCAAAGGTAAAAAAGATGGACTATATTATAACGTTTATATATGATACATTTTTTTAATTTTTTTATAAAAAGTATAATTATATTACTTTCCATATTATAAACTTTCCATATTTTAAATTTATCTCTCGTGCGCAATAATTTTTATTTTATATAAACTGTCATTTTAGATACCCAAGTACGTTTTTATTTTTGTTATATGCATAATAATATATATTTATTTAGAATGATAACGTTCATTTTAATAATAATTTAGATTTAAAATTTAATTTTGTATTTTATTGTCTATGTAATAGCATTATTTCATTTTCTATATGTCACTATATAGTAAAACATATAAATTATGCTTAACTGCATTTCGATTTCAATTTATATAAATAAACAAGTTTGCATTTTATTTATCTATTACTGTTTTTTAAATTTGTCCGGTATTTTGTATTATATATTCCATTTTTTATCCCTCATTTTCACATTTTTTATTTTTTTGTTGAACTAAAGTTGAATTTAAATTTTGAAGACTTTCATTAATTGAATGATATAACTAACATATTTCTTAAAAGTCTTTTGCATAAATTGAATGTATTTATATATATTTATATCGTAATATTAATTTAAAAACAAGTATTCTATATTATAGATATTCCTCCTTTTATAACAGTGAATCGTTCTTTCTTTAAAAAGAAAATTGAATAAAATTTTGATTAAAAGACTTTTAAGCTACATAATAATTTGTCAGTTAATTTTAAGTCTTACCTCAACGGAATAATTTTAAATTAAAATTATCAAGATATTTAATATTATAAATTAGTATGCCCCAAAATTAACTGAAGTAAAATTATCCTCCTTCGCCATTATCGCGTAAAAATAGATCCACTTTAAAGCCAAAGAATTTACAAATTACAGAAGTGGCATTTTCTGTACGTACATCAGCATTGTCGTTTGCTTACGTGATTATCCGTAGTCACACACGCGCTATGTCAATCTCTCTAAACAAATCTTCTTTCATTACTTCCAAGATACAGGCTTTAAGGAAATGCACTTTCTTGCGCATATCTTGCTGTGTTATATCAAATCAGAATCTTTAGTGAGAATTCGTACATGAAAAAAATAATTAGATAAATGAAAACGGAGACTCTGTCTAGAAATTGCGCGTAGAAACTCGAACAATCTGAAATCCTTGGTTGATTTAATTGATCAACTGCGAATCGAAACAGATCGAATTTAGCAGGATCGTTTATATTCTCGCACTAGAAGTTCCAACGAAAAAAAAGCGCATAAAATATTATATCTCTTTCATTTCGAGATCAAAGAGGTCAAAAAGAACAAAAAGATTTGAAGTGAGTGGAAATATCTACAACCTTTTGCACACACTGGGGATTAATGGCGATATTTTGAAGTAATCATTTAGTACAATCCTAGTTCATTGATTTTAGAGCGAGACAATCTTTTGTAATCTATCATCATTTCATGAAACGTTCGATGACGGAGTTAATATAGCATTTCCTTGAAACGGTTTTTGCAAGATTTCGGTTACTTTCCTCATGATGAAATATCGCAGAACAATTAACGGTTGTTTTCGCGCTATTTGATCGATGGGCATAGATAAAGAGCGTTCCCATTTAAATGCCATTTTTCCGCTTAAGTGCGTGCGCCGCGTGTACCAAACGCAACTGCGCTCTGATTCGATCACCGCAGCGAGAGGGGAAGCAAATGGAAAGGGCAGAATTTATAAGGAACGACAATTATTAAATTAGCATAACGGGTGTTCGCGGCCGGCCACGATCGACGGTGATGTTGGCCAATCAGTGCCCCGGTATGTATTAATTTACCGACCACAGTTTCAAGGAAAGGTGGTATCGATCACGTGGCTCGCCGCGCGGCATTGTCTACTTTGTTGCAAGATGTTTTGCATTAAATTTTATATATATATATATATATATATATATATATGTATATAATTACATAAAACAAATAAAAAATATATGCAATTAATGCAAAATATCTTTATGCACGCACGCGCACACATATTTGAATAGAGAATTTAAATTTTGCTCAAGTTTCGCTTAAGATGCGTAATTAATTGATTTTGATAAATATCAATGATATATATATTCCATTCAAGTCTTTCTGCAACAAATTTTTACTACTCGATTATTAAAGCCTTACACGGTTGCTTTTTTGGTGATATTTATTACAATTATTTTGATATCAATTGTAACAATCTCAAACTTAAAATTTAAGCGAAATTTAAACCGCGTTTCGAATGTATGTGGTTTCCGCGACTAAATTTACATAACGAACATCACTTGTATTTCTTTCTTCACATAGGCGTGAGATAGAAATATCAATGCATAAAGAGAATTATTTTTCAAAAATTTTCTAAGTACAAAGTTGCGCAATAGCGTTTTCAGTCTCCGTTACTTTCCATAGTGCAGCATAAAGATAAGTCCCCAATAAAAATATTATTCGACATGAATTACAAACTATCAAAATACGAATGATATTGATATCTACGACTTTTGAACATTCCGGAAACTTTATGTTGTCGATGCGCATATGGCAGAAATAATTTCCTCCATCGAGAAAGGTCATACGCGATAAGATAATTACTAATGTAGTGAGAAAGATAAAGTATCACTGATGTCATCAATATTTCTGAAATTTGTGTTAGTGACTCGGACTGTCAATTCATCAATTTTTAATAATTTAAATACATACATTAGTTTAATAATCGCGCTAATAAACATCGAAAAAGAACTTTTGTAATACTATATGTTTATTAGATAAGAGATCAACAATTTTTTTGGAGAACGAGATCTCTGGAATATTTAATTTTCTAATAATAATTTTATATTTAAGAATATTATAGTGATATCGAATGAAAATCTATTTTCGTTAAAAGGGCACAAAATTTTTTTCAAAGCAATTTTTGGCTAAAATTAGCTGAAATTTGCTTGAAATTAGATCTGATTATACATGGAAAAACCGATTTTGCTGAGAGATCTAAAATTTTGCTGGATATAGATCTGAAAATAATTTTCTCATTAAAATAATTTTGTTGGAACTTTAAAAATAATGAGCAATGCTGCAAAAAATTTTGACATTCTAGCAACTAGTTTGAGCGTTCTACATAATTATTTCGATAGTTCAAAATTACTTTTTTGATTTGTATCCAGCTAAAATTTTAGATTTTTCAGCAAAACCGTTTTTTTCGTTTATCTATTATTTTGAAAAATTAATATCAAAAGAAAAGTTTAATTAAAATGCGAAGATGAAACAAAAAATTATCTATACGATATCTATATGATTCCGATGAGATTTCGATCAGCCACTCGTTGAAAACTCGTTTTCAATCAAAGTTCGAATGTGAAGTTACATCAAACAAAACTTTGTAGCCGGAGGAAGCCACTATTCTCGTATCTACGAGCCTCTTTCTTCTCACATAAATACTTTTCGAACTGTTTCATCTTGTTTTGTGATCGCCGTGCCTAGCGTCGTGAGCTTTTTAATACTCCCGTATCGCACACCCACGCATCACTCCTTCGTTCTTCAAATCGATCATTTGACGTTTGAAATGACGTCATCCTCTCGCCTTCTGCATCTCCGAACAATGAGAGCAATGGCATGGTTATCGATTGAGCGTTAGGGCACAGCGTGATAAGTATAGAGTTGCTTACATAGTATTTTGATTTAAAAATGTTATCGATATTATGAAATACTCTCGAGATAATAAACAATTTTGTGACTTGAGAAAAACAGCGTTACAGAGAAGATAACGAGCTGAATAATGCTATATTACTGTAAAATAGTTTCTGAAAGATTTTGAAATATTTGCATTTTTACACAAAAATTAATGCGCTTCCGTTAATCTACTTTTGCAAACGCTTCTCCCCGAGATGAAGTCATCTTCGCTGGAGGCTGCCGATATCTTCACGATATTTGGCATTAAATAATGATAGTAGACGTTTATAAAGCGTCGATGTCTTATGTGTTCTTAATTGTGCGTAAACGTGCCAAACATGTTTACGCGTATTATGCAATATTGAAAATCTCGTGATTCGTGCAGATGCACACACACACACACACACACACACACGCGCGCGCGCGCGCGCGCGCGCGATAAATGAAGTTGATGATGTCGGAGAGGAGGAGTGGACGACGACCGATTTCGCAGCGTGACAAATAAGATTATCGGCGTCGCCGACGCTATTAAGATCGAACTTTCTTGAACGATATAATATATTTTCTTGGCGGATCGCGACGAGTTAGTTAACATATATCGCTACAACATATTTTTGTTCGAATGTGAAAGGCAAAGTTTATCTATATCTATATCTATATAATGTGAGACTACACTAACGCAAACTAACGATCGATCTACTGGTGACACAGATCTTAAAGAAGTTCATATCATTGTGATAAGTTACGAAAATATCGAAGATAAAAATACGATTAATTTTAGCGCGCGTTGGGATCTCAGCGATTTGCATAATATGCATAATCTGAAATGATCGAGCGAGTTTGCAGCGTGTCAAATAAAAGATATTTATGATTCACGTCGTATTTCATTTTTTAGCGAAAGCGAATTTCATCATTTTGTCTTTTTTTTTTCTTTCGTTGAAATAACACTCGAGACACTCGAGCTGTTTCGAATTGTTTAGTCGAGAAGCAACAGATTTTGACGACGGATTGGAAATGTAAATAGACAGACGTCAAGATTACGACATAGAAACGATGAGACTTTAAATATTTTGGAAAAAAAAAAGCTGTTTCAATTGAATGTGTTTGTCATATCATATCTGTACCGATAGCAAGCGCGAAAGATTTTATAAAATTTGCATTCCGGTCAAAGTGTTAAATTGTAATCGCACATTGTTGATGGAACGTTTATCGGGGATTGTGCCGATATGAGACTTATTTTGAGCCCCACGGTCGGGGTTAAAGTTACAACGGAGATTTTCGTGACATCGGATCAAGTTGGCGTTTGTACTTTTGGCCAACTTTATTATTCTTGTACGTTATAATATGTACATGTTTCCGCGGAATATTATATGTTATACATACGCGATCCTCTGGCGTTGTCAACCCGAGTGCGGCATCTTTTATTTACCTGAAATACCAGAAGAAGGTCGCGCGCCCGTGTAACGTTATAGTGTCGCGAAAGTGAAACGAGAGTTAACGGTATCTCGCTCTTTCTTTCTCTCTCTCTCTCTTTCGCTCTCGTCCGAAAGGTTAACGCGTACGGACCGCATGCACATATGTGCGTACGTCATAAATCGAAAATGCTTATCGTGGAGGCGAGATGTGCTGTCAAACGGCCGGTCATGATAATTAATCCCGCCAAACGATCGGACCGGCTTTGATATACAACGTGCACAGCTCGCGCAAAAGGTGACTCGCGGATTCGCACGTTTACATTGCAGTCGATTACGTAGGTGCGGAGCGATCGATAGATCGCGAAAGGAACCCGTTCGTTCATGTACGTCTACGTGCTTCTATTCTCGAGCGATACAGTGACTTCTTATCGAAAATTAGCGACGGTACCTGCGCAATACGATTCGATTTTTAGCGGCTTCTTAAATCAGAAATGATTGCTTAAGAATTTATAGCGCGTTTGGAGATTATTTAGCAAATTTTACGAGTTCTCTTATCCGCACGCGTTTCGTGAACGTTTTTATGAACATTGAAAGATTTATGTTCAGCCATAAAGTTGTACACTTGTTGATGAAACATTGAAAGATTCGATATCAAAATTGTATCAAACATAAATATATTTCATAAACATATTATTCTTTCATAAAGGAATCTATGGAAATTTAGTATTTATTTCACGATTAATTGTCTGTGTTATTTAATTTACGAATAAATATTAAATACTTTTTGCATTTTAATATTAAAACTTAATATTAAAACTTTTAATTTTGAAGATTAATATGTAATGTGATAATATGATATAACTTGTTTATGCTGTAATTTTTTATAAACAAAGAACAAAAATTTTAATGTTTGTTTAGAAATAGATATCGAGATAATAATATCTAAAAATGAGACTGGAATGTTGTTATGAAGATTCAGTTTTTCTTCCTCGTTATCTTTCATTTTTCACATTGCTTAAAACTTATTTATAACATCTCCTTGACTTTCGAAGTCAAATAACAAAGGTGAAGTTTGTAGTCTGATACATGAAATTAAATTATATTACAGAGAAAATGCACGTGATGCAAAAAGATATTTACTGTCTCGTTTTCATGGAAATTCTTGCATTATTGCAGAAGTCAGTTAAAGTCGTGACTCGTTCTCTCGTTCGTTACTTTCATAATTTTCGTAGCGGATGGTAAACGCAGGACCTATTTCTATTCCACGAAAAGACATAATAACGCTTGAAAATGGGATAAGCTTAACTTGTCGAAAATGGAGCAAGCTTAATTTTGATTAAAAAATTAACCCGCGCGTGTTTTTACACGGAAAGAACAAAGAATTTTGCTGAGAAATCTAAAATTTTGTTGAATCTGAAAATAATTTTGTTGAATCGTCAAAATAATTAAAATCTTAAAAATAACGAGCAATGCTGCAAAAAATTTTTATATTCTAGCAATCAATTGGAGAGTTCTACATATTTTGATATTTCAACAAAATTATTTTTCTGATTTGTATCCAGCTAAAGGTTTAGATCTTTCAGCAAAACCGTTCTTTCTATGTACGTGAGTCTACAACTTGTTTTACGACGTTTCCGTTGCGGAGTGTTGATAACGCAATATTGCTTATCATATTTTTGGACAATTGAGTACACATCGTACGAGCGGCATTATCTCTTGAAGAATAATCAAACAAACTTGTTTGTTTGATTGAAAGATTGACATATTTGACAGGAAGCTTTTAAAAACACGCGATAATATTCTTACATTATAAAACAGCTTATTTCAACATAAATAACTTTTCAAAAATATTTAAGTGAATGTCACACGCACTCTACCTCGACTTTCTTTTCCTTTTTTAATTGCCTCAGCTGAATACATTTGCTGTTTTAACATATATCTGTTCGAATTTTTTTTTATTTGATATGTTAATATGCGATTTGCATATAAATTATATTTAGAATCATTTTGTGAGCTTTAAATAAGTAGACTTTTTGCTAACCAGATTAAAAATTTTAATAAATAAGAAATTAGGGAAGACCGGAGTTGGTACAAAAGACAAGTTGGCATTGCGTTTATGTATTTATGACGAAAGAAACAATGAAAAAAGTTAGCGTAAAATTTTTTATAACGTAGATACTTTTTTCCTGATTTTTATTTAAATCAAACAAATATTACAATAAAAAAAGAGAGAAATCTGATTTAAGAGGAGACAAGTAAATTTTCAAGCGTTTCAAAATTTCATATTAGTGTTCTTCAGTTTGAGACGATAAATCTAAATGACATTATTAGTTAAAAGGAAAGTTATTACAACATATACAATATATTATTTTGAGTATTAACAATAATTTTTGTTATAATAAAATGATTGAAATGTAAACATAAAGTATGTTGACTCGGTTTAACTCGCATGTTACCGCGCTCATGAAAAATGTATCAACATTTAATTACACAACTTAATTCTGATAAAAAATACTTTATATTTAATATTTTTATATTGCATTAAACTACATTTAAAATAGTTTGTTTTTTTGTAACAGCATTTTGCTAATCGATTATTACAAACATTAAATAGTAAATAACATTAAAAAGTACAATTTTTATCTGAGAAGTACATATTTTTTATTTTTATGTCATTTTCATTAATTTAATATAGAGTTTGTCATGGAAATAATTTACATCATGATATGTATCTGTCAAATCTATTGAGGCAAGCTGATTACAATGCAGTATGTACACATTATTTCATTTATTACAAAGAAACTATATAGTACACAGAATGTTGTTCCTGACATAAAAATGTGGAAAGATTCTCTCTATTATATTAGTACAGTAATCATAATTAGTTATTGAAAAGTCATTTGCTGAAATTGTGAAAAGTGTGTCAATAAGTCCTGCTCTCGCCTAATAATTGTAACGAACTTGTCTGCAAGATTTATCGAGAGATAATAAAACTGTTCTGCTTATATTAATCCTAACAATTTCTAAAATTAATTATTAAATTATTAAGTTTTAGATAATGTCAGGAAATATTTATGTACTAAGTTTTTTCATCAATTATTATATTTTATCATCTACTATTATATTTTATAACTCTATCATATCGTGTTGTAATTAATATTAACCATAAAACAAAACAGTTAAAAGGCTGCATAAACTTAAACTTTCTATTAGATCTCGGAGAAATTGAATCTTCTGAAGAAAGTTCAGTTCGTTTTTTGAAATGTGATATTTTTGTACTATAAGCAAAATGCACAAGTGATCCGAATAAATGCAGCACTATCACGTTTATCTGAAATTTATGTTTCGCCGTAGCGGATAACGGAGAGGAATAAAACTAGTGTGCGTTAACACAATAAATTACGTTTATCGCTGTACTAGCGATGTAACGACGACAATTAAATTTCCTCGATGATAACTCCACGCTTCCGACTTTAAAATTATTTATCAATACGCCAACTCAGCCGACGCTCTCATGGTCGTACCCGATTGAAATTTGATGAGATACCGTCGCATACCGGAAATGCTCTCTCTTACCCCGATATTATCGATTCAAAAGCGCATCTCTCCCTCTGGAAAGGCGTCGACGCGTCATCGGAAGTCCAGCGGCACTCTCCCTGGTGAAAGCTCACCCGCGACATTCCGGCGCGGAATACCATAATCGACTGCGTGCACGCGATAATGAATGGACTCTGCTCGTATGTAACAAAGCGGGCGATCTTATCGAGGTTTTATGCGTGGAAACTCCAAGATTGCGCGCGTCTTACGTCACGAGACCGTTACGAGCGATTGTCTTTCTCTCGTACATAAGCGACGAGGCTGGTCACGGTGACACGCAGCCGCTGGGGATCCTTAAATAGAATCGGATTTCATCGGCGGAGGTCAAAAGTCGATAATCATATGTGAAAGGACGTGAAGGAAAGGTATTGCCTTGGTATTCGAATGATCGTATATCGGAAGCCTTAATTCTAGAGAGTCTGCTTATTTGAATGGTTTCGTTTGATGTAGAATCTCGGCATAAATTTGTTTCTATAAATTTTAAGGCACTTATGTATCGAGAAATATATAGGATTTTTATAAAATCTGTGATTCATATTTTAAAATAAATAATTAATTATCGAAAATGTTTCATCGAGATACGGCTGCTAATGAAAAATGCTGGAAGTAAACATTTATGAAAAGAGTTTGTTAATTTTTCAAAGATAACGCGTTCGGTTTTTTTCTCAATTAACAGATATTTAATTTCTGCGAAATTTAAAGATTTGATGTGCGCGAGTTTTTTTCTTGCTCTTTGTATTAATTTTTTAGTTTTGTAGACAAATCTAATAAAATTACAACATTTTTGTAACGATTTAATTAGATTTGTTAAAATTATAATATTTTATTTAATGAAATTCAATTTTTTTCTTCTTTTGGATAAAAATGTAGAAATAATAAATTTATATAAATGATTTTTTGAAACGAAACAAATTTCGTTTTTTAAGTTATAGATTTTATAATTCTTTTTAAATTGAACATTAATGAATTATTTAAAAAAGAAATAATTTGTATATGACAATTAAAATTAACATATGTAATAAACACTTACATACACTAGATTAACTAGATACACCACATTAACTAGATGAAAGCAAATTTTTTTTTAATCGGACTTCAACAATATCTTGAAAGAAATTTTGAGTATTGTGAATGACTCAGTATATATACGCAAAAAATAATTTCGAAAGCTTAATAAAAAAATCTATTATAATCCAATTTTAATTAGAATGAAAAAGGAATATATATATATATTTTTTTTTTTTCTTTATTGCAATTATTTGTCTTGTTTCAAACTGAAGAAGCTCCTTAGATTTTAATAATTTTATTCAATTACAGCATTAAACGCATCGCGTAATTTATTGGCAAATTTTGACGTCTAGTGATAATTGCGGCTATGAATAGATATAATTGATAGTGATTTTACAATATTCTGTCAGTGGAAAGATATTAAATAATCGTTCTCATATACATGTGTGGTAATAAATCAGTCTTTAAATAGAACTGAATGTTAAGAGAGAGAGAAAGGAGAGAGAATATTTATTATATTTATACAATATTTAATTAATTTTATATAATATTTATTAATTTTTACGCGATTCATTTACAGAAAACTTTGATTAGAAAGAAATTATGAGGGAAACTATCTGTTTTACTAATTAGAATACGAGCACATTTTTAGACTACGGTTGCATGATTATGATATTTTGAAAACTTGCGAGTAAGAGGTAATTTATTGCTACGTTTACAACGTTCCAGAATGGCAGGCAGACGGGATTAATGATTCGGTACTATTCGTTAATTTGCGCAGGAGACCATAATGTATCGGAAAGAGCGATAAATTAACGGAAAAATACACGCCACATATACGTATAAAGCATAGCAAGTTTTATATCGTGACAATTATTTAAGGCGAGATTTATAAAAAGCTTGAACTTTACGCAACGGGAGTATATTTAACTACGCGCTTTATGCGCACTCGTATTTTTTTTTTTCAATTATCCCCGATCGTGAATCATTCGATTATCGCGAATCGATTTTGCGGACGGCGAATCTACGAGCGAGCGGCAGCGACTTCGCTGCTGCGAGAGGAAAGAGATCGACCGAGTTCCGTTGGGAATGCGAGGAGTCTCTGACGACGGATGACCTTATGAAACCGTAATGCCCACATAGTTCGCATGCAAATCCTTCATCCTTCGCGCAAAACGCTGGAGGGCAGTCGTTGCGTAAATGGAGAAACGCATACCGCGTCGGATGTAATGCTCCATCGATACAGGTACTGAATCCCGCTAGCATTAAGAAGTGGACGATAGTTGCGACATAATGTACCTGCGCCTGCGATTTCACGTAAAATAGAGACGCAGTCTTCTTACACGCTACAATTCGCAGAGTAATATAGAAATCAGTAAGCGCGCCGGCAGAGAGAGAGAGCGAAAGAGAGAATTTCTTAACGACTAACACGCGACAAAAACATGTATAATGCGCGCAATATTATTCAATTTGCAAGCGATTATAAAAAGCTCGTTGGTTAATGCGATAAGTAGCATAATGTTGATTGCTTTATTATTACCCATTATACTCGCCTGGAGTAGGAGAAGAAAACAAGTATATCTTGAGAAACAATACTTCTAAATTTTTTATAAATTTTTTAAATTCTCTTTTTAATTTTTTGCTATTTAATATATTCGAACGTATATATAAGATCTTTTGGAATTATCTCTCTTTTATTATCTACGAACTTTTCTAATAAAATCTATTTTTTAAATTTATTCTTGATTTGTAATTTATATGAATTTGTGAAACGTATCTTCTCGAAGTTATTATGGAAGTTCTTTCATTTGGTATTTAAATTGTCGTTTTGATTTCATAGTATTTTAACATTTTGATTACCATGTCACTCATATCTGGGTGACGTATGAATTTCCGCAAGGATTCATAAATGAGTGACGATTTTATTTATTCAGATTTAGAAATGATTTTTTATTAAGAAGTAAAGACATTGATATTTGTATGTTTTAATCATAAAAAATTCTATTATTTTATTTGTGAGTGACAGTTTTACTTATTCCATCTGAAATTATATATCAAATGTTTAATAATACAAATAAGTTAAAATCGATCGTTATATAAATAAATACACACAAAATAACGCCAAATACGAATTTAAAAAGACGTCCGCTCCGAATAGGCAGGTTCCAAACTCTGGCTGAGGTAATATTTTTCGCAATAAAATTCTTTGCAGTGTTTCGAGATGTTAGTAGCATAGTATTGAAATTCTGACGATCAATTTAATTTGTAATATTATTTTAGCTTCACAGTTTAGGATTATGCTCAAGTGCTATTGCACCAAGTATCGCAATTTTCTCAAGAGAGATTACCTCGGAAAACGTTCAACTTCACAACTTCTCCGATGATTCTACAAGTGCTTTATAAGGTGCCAGTCGCATTCTACAGGTGCGAATATGTGGCCCGGTCTCACGTTCGCTTTCACGCATTCGCGTACACGCGCACAGACGCACATTGGCAAGGCGGATGTGGCTTTGTCGTCGTTTATTTGCGTTCATCAATCAAACACGAGCATCATTTCAGCCACGATACGTCGGTTACCGCGGTTTTCCGGCATTCGATGGACGTTTAACATTGATGTACACGACGTGCATGCACATACTGCGGCGAACGTTGTCTATTAATATGTGCCATAGCATGGCGTAGCAGCAGCTCGCACGCGTGTGTGCGTCATTTGTCCCGATTCGTCCGGCGAGATAATTAAGTCGCGGACTCGTTAACGCGCATCGGCAAACCGAGACGATTTGTTTATCCAATCGCGGGTCGGACACATTACCGCGGAATGACGATCCACTCTCTAATTACTGCCATTTAAAGGAAAGGACATCGGCGCGATGAGCCGCTCACTTTTCATTCTTCGCTAAAACGCAATTATTTCTTTTGCGCTTCAACGCGACAAAAAGACGTCGTGTATACCCGTAATTAACGCTTGTTGTATCCACGATTGTCACTTTCGGATTAGTGTTTCATCGGACATTATCAAGATCAAAATTGCTGATCTTTTGCAGTGCTTTCTCTAAAAAAAAGGTTATCAGATATTTGCCTCTTCTGTCGGAGATTTCTTTTTGAAACCAGAGGAAAATCGATGTGCGCGTGCAACTTTTCACTGTTGCAAAAAAATAACAAATTGATTGGCTCTCAATTGTCGCTTGGTTATACGCAACACCAATAAGATTCATAAGATGCCCATTATTTGTACATTACTTCATTTCTTTAAAAAAAAATCAAAATTCAGAACAGTTAGGAGATTTTTTTCTGTTTGCTGGAAAGCCGGATATTCGTTCACAAGAGCCTCCGGCCAAAAACCGGAGAAACAACAACCATGGTGATATCAAACGGAAGTGCGTGACAGATAGCGAGTCTGGGCGAAAAGCGAGTCTACTGAAAGATACGAGGTTCTTCGGCTTGTTACATCAATGTTCGCGATATATATTTATATAAGTTAACCTACGATAATCTTTCGTGGCCTAGCGATAAACATATTATGCAGGAAGTACGGAAGGATGTGCCCATTTCGATTCGGAACCCGATGCGGTCACGCCAAGATATAGTTGCAAAACAATATTGTTGATATGAAAAGCCGGAACAATTGCGCGGCTGTTGGAAATACTACCTTGAAATTGTTTCAATTATTGTTGCCACATTGTTTCTATTATTAGCCGGGAGCGTTTTATTAAGTGCTATTTTTGATGTAATAAAATTGTAGGAGGAATGACGTAAATGGAAATACTTATAGATTGCGAAGACAGTTTATATGCACGGAAACAGTTTTGCTAAAAGATCTAAAATTTAGCTGGATATTGGAAAAGTAATTTTATTGAATTATTAAAATAATTATGTAAAACGCTCAAACTAGTTGCTGGAGTATAAATATTTTTTGCAGCATCGTTCATTATTTTTAAGATCCAACAAAATTATTTTCAGATCTGCATCCAGCAAAATTTTAGATTCCTCAACAAAATTGTTCTTTTCGTGCGTACGCGAAAGTGATTGCACCTAATTTTCAGTACGTTTCACCGTCAAGTTTAGTAAGAGATCTTTTTGATGAATTTTGATTTCGTTTAGCTTCAGTTTCATCGGGAGCCTATGTTTTCAAACATACGTATATGCAGAAACATTCCTCGGAGATATATTACAAAAGGTGATGGCGCAACGCAAGATATTAAGATGCAATCAGTATGGCAAGGGGAGAATATTGAGAGAAGATGCAGCGCGGAGATAATGGGAGAATATCGAGATGAGTTTCGATGATGACAGCCGCGCGTAAATTCCGAGTTATCGGATATTGCTCGTAGATGAAGTCCTGCCGTTGCGCGAAGAGGAGATCCGCGTGACCGTCTCTGTTTTAGAGAAAGTCTCCGCGGGATATAAAATCCATTTTACCGGGCAATCGTACGGCGCTTCTTTTTTTTTTCTTCTTTTTTCTCGGCTCGCATTCCTTAGCCATCACGCCACAGTGCACCCGATGGAATCTTCCCGTAAATTGCCCTCTTCCGTATTGTCAAAGACGGTGCTTAAACCATGCAGGGAAAGTTTTTCCAATCTCCGTGACGTCGATGCTGCCGTATGTACACCGAGAGCATGTAGGATCGCTTCGATCGGCGATATATCTCTCCGCGAAGGCCGCGATAAATATCGTCTTCCCTGACGCGGGAGAGCGTGAGAAGAAAAGAGACAGATGTAACGAAATCGGGACTCGTAACGGAATTATTATTGTACCCGATGAAAAAGATCATCCGCAATGTACTTTCCCTTGCCGAGGAATACTCGTCTCTTCGCTCTGTGAAAATATTATGATTGAAAACTTCTTAAAATAATCTTGTAATATCCTCGAGGAAATCGATCGGCCCAATTTTTTGATGCATCATGAATTGTGGACAAATTCAAAGCTTATTTATTCTCATTGAAATGGAACAAGATGCTTTTGCAAATGTCGTGCTTGCGTGATGCCTCGATGAATCAGGCGGACTACTAACATTTACGCGCGTGTGTTATGCAAGGAACAATGAGCGCATTGAACGTCGTTGTTTCTTGTAAATGCAGCCTCGGTCGCTACTCCTGCTGGTCGTCGCAGACACGGGAGCAACGACCCATTGATCCCGCGGGAGAATCTGGACCGTGCCGACTGGGGCACAAGGTAAATTCTACTCTACGCCGTGCAATTTCTAGCGAGTTATCGTCTTATTTCTAATCGAAATTTATAGCATGTCCTTAAGTGTTAATTAAAAAAAAAATTGGAAACGAAAAAGCTGTCGCACAGAACTTTTTTTTTTAATTAATTTTTAATGACATGCTATAAATTTTCATCACGTGCAATGTAGCACTTTTTTGAGATATTTTTATGAACTATGTGACGTTGCAGAGATATTTTAGAATTTCTGAGAAATAATGTCGAGTCCATTTTATTTAGCAAACATTATAGTTTTACAATGAAAAATAAGTTTCATAACAAGATTTTTCCATTTCTTTCTAATTGTTAAATGATTTCCTTACATGTTTTTTTGTTTTACGTAATAGGTTTTCCTCGAATTTCTATTCTGTTTGTTGTTTTTATTTTGATAACGTAAAGATTAATGCTTTTAAGATTTATAAATGGGCGTATTAACAGCTACATAAAGTCATAAATCATTAGAGTATGAAAATTTTTCTCGTTACAAATGAATTTTTTCACGTTTTTTACAATGTTTACTGTGTTCCGCATAATAAATTATATAAGGCATAGTCTCTACACTATGATTCTTCACTTCTTGTTATTTGATATCCTGGCAGCGTCTTACAATGAGGTTCTGATAATAGCCCGTAATATTAATTACATCAACATGTTTTTTAAATGAGACCAACGCGCGCTTGCGGTTAATTTTTTTTTTTATACGATAACCGAGTCGATAAACGTCATTTATCACACAGATGTGACTTGACAACAGTTCTGTTAGGTTCGTCGTTGCTTTGTGTCAACGAGAACATCGACCTCGAATCATGTTGAAAATGAAAGCTAAGCAAATGGAATTCTGATCAGACAAGTTCTTAAAATTTGTTATATATGTATTTCCACCTTTGATTTATAAATTAAAGTTAAAGTTAATAAATTCATAAAT
Source organism: Cephalotes varians (assembly GCA_037157785.1). Lineage (NCBI taxonomy): Eukaryota > Metazoa > Arthropoda > Insecta > Hymenoptera > Formicidae > Cephalotes > Cephalotes varians. The sequence continues at coordinate 396,950 of JANQDE010000023.1, forward strand.
TAAAGTACTTTAATTAGATTTCTTAGACCCGTATTTATAATTGTAACTCTATTGAAAAACTAAATAAAGAGAGAAAAAAGAGAGAGAAAGTCAGAGACATATGTTCTAATGAAATCTTGAGAATCAATTTTTTTTTTTTTTAGTATTTACAATTGCGATTCAATTAAAAAATTCAGATGAAGATTCTCTTGAGAGTCAGAATTCTGTTTCTTGTGTTTAGTAATCAATTTTTTATAAAATTTTTTATCACAATATATATGTAATTTATAATACATGTGTATGTATAATATGTTTATAATTCTTGAAACTTGTAACATTTTTCTGGATGTACAGAATGTATTTCAGCATATTTTACGTATATTTATTTCGTAATGAATAATTTCGTGGCTTTAATATTTGGTTTTGGCAGCATGGAATTCATCATGCGCTAAGTTATCGTTCGCATAGTCGGTAGCGAGAGTCGCTCTGTGTGTTATCATATTACTTCTCGTTACGTGGTCGCAACAAATATTAAAAAATAACAAACTATCATATCTCGCAATAAAGCGATTATTAATTCGCGTTAGTAAGAATTCGTAAACATATCGAAAAAATGATTGCTTAAAGCAGATATTTTGTGCGATTTATTTATCTGGAGAATCGGAACACGCTAGAGAAGATTATAAGTTATCATTTCGCGATATTTACAGTTAACGATTATCTTAGCGATACTTAGATTCGGATATATCGTGCTTTAAACCTTCATTCTAAATATACGATTTGACCGCCATTCTGAGATTGATTACGGGCAATAACACGAATCGCCGAATCGAGTCATACGAATTGTATCAAATATTGATAATAAGCTTGAGATAGAAGCAGCAGAAAAAATATTGTATTTATCTCTTATAATACTTTATCTCTCATAATACTTTAAATATTTTGTATCGACTAACGCGCGCGCGCGCGCGCGCACGTACGGTATCTTTGTTTGATTTGCAAGATTGCCGCGCGCCATGTTATCATTCATTCGAGATTCGAGTCGGTAATCAGCTCATACTGCTCCTCGTGTCATTACATTGCTCACCGAGACGTAATCATGTCGAGTATCAGAAAAAACGCAATTATTTCTAATAGTCTTCCCGCGATTAATAATATAAATACATTAACTTATCAAAGCGAGTATTTCGCGCAATTTATTTTTTTCACGGATTCGAAGCGATAGGGAATGAAAATTGTAAATTATTGTTGCGATATTGTTTTTTTGCTGGTAATAATAATTTTTTAACGATTAAATTTAACAAATAAGAATGTGTTTCGCAAAGCAACAAAATAATTTAAATTTTTTATTTGAACGTAATTTGCTTTGTCTCCTTCGAATAGAGGGCGCGGATTAATACAAAATGCCGGATTAATTTAAGTAATGAAAAATATATCGACTATTAGCATACGTAATATATTTAATTTAATATTTAATTAACAAATATGACCGTATAATTAAGTCCATATTTTGATATTTGTCAATTATCACAGATTTGATATTTATATATTGTGTAAAACGGTATAATTACTCTACCGCAATTTATCAAAGCCGTCCACTATTTGTTGCATATCGTTTGTTGCATTAATTTGCGAAATTAGTGAGTGTCGATCAAATCATAAAGCTTCATACCTTTTTTATGTTATTTTTCGTAATTGCGTTTTGATGGGATTTCATTACAGTACAATATGTACGGTAATAAAGTGCGCGCCATATATGATTAACGTCAGGAGTGTTGTGCAAAATACCGTGTGATTATTCTATTTTAACGGTTTACGTACGATCGTACTTAACTACGTTTTTGCGAGTGTTGAGTATATATTAGATGTGCAAATTAATTCGATGTCTTTACTCTTAATCAATTTCCGCAAATTTATTGGATGAAAATTGGATTTTGTACGACAATCTTGAAAAAAATAAATTGTTTATCCTAGTCATCGATATCGATCACGAAATTCAATATTTATGCAAAAAAAGTTTTATGTAAAGGCACTGAATTAATTTGTACCCCTATTATATTATGATTGTCAATTAAATTTTTTATGTTTATTTATTGCCAATTAGATTATAATGAAAATTTATTGCTCAAATAATTTCTGAAAAATAAGAAAAAAGAGAAAGAAATAAAGACAATCTATAACAAGTGTGGGGAATACTGATATTTTTAAATATAAAATTTTTTTTATATGGTACTCTTGTTTCTAGATGGTAAAAATTGGAACGATACAAATTTTTTCTGTATATTTTTACGTGAAATGAGAAATAAGAAATTGTAGAAGACAGCAAAAAAAAATTTAATTTAGCTGTATTTAACTTTTTCTAAATATTTTTTGAAAATAAAATTTGAAGTTTCTAGGTTTAATCTCTATTTTTAGAATTGAATGTTATATTAACTGATGCAAGAAAGCAATGTTTAAAGTTCTTTTCTTTTATATATTTTAGGCGTAATTAAAAAACGAACAGAAAATATTTTATTGTCAGATAAATATTGTCAGATTTCAATTGATTTATTTAATAAGAGAAAACACGCTAATGATTATTAATTACATTTATTCTTTTAATAAATAAGTCAATTATATTTTCTAATTTTTTATAATCTATCTATTTTTATTCTTTTATTTTGATAATTTGATTTTATATCATTTAAAAGAATATTATATAATTATTAGAATTGTTATTAGATTTCATGTTTTCGATATATGTTTATGTTTATGTGATAATTCTTAGATCTTATTTTACTAAATATTTTTAATAACCATTTCGCGTATTATAATATTGCAAAATGCTTCACCATAATCATACAATACTTTAATCATCGGATTTCACAAGAGTATCATTTTTCACAATCAGCCGAATATACTTGGTTGATTTTTGATCAAACTGAACTGTACCTCAAGATGACATTTTATTCTAAATATCTTACTTTTTCGCGGAGTACAACTATATGAATTTTTATATATTTTAACTTTTATACTAACTTATGGTAAATTTAACCATTAGAAATCTTTTTTTAAAAATGTATTACTAAAAAGAAAATCGAATATCATGCTTCATTTATAATTATCGAAAGTAAACACTAGAATTATGCTACGAATTAATCGCAAGTTAAATGCAAAAAATGATCGAAGAAATTAAATAGCTGTAGCAAATTAAATGATTAAATGAAATGATTGAGTCTTACATTTTAGATAAAAATATTCTTAACGAAGCGAATTACCGTGATGATATGTTGCGAACTGTGCAATTTTTCTTATCTTTATGTACAAGGCATATGATAAATTAAATTAACGAAGCAATGTGCACTGCAATAATTCTCTCTCTCTCTCTCTCTCTCTCTCTCTCTCTCGTATATAAAATTATAGTTGTTATCCTAAACATATATAAACTTTAAAATTAGAAACTTTAGCTATAGAGTATTAGAGTATTAGATAGAGTATTAAAGTAACTTTATCTAATACTAGATAGAGTATTAGAGTATTGGAGACTTAAAATAAAGGAACAGGCATATATGACATATATGACATTAATATGACATTAGAATAGAATTTGTATTAAAATCTTTTTTGAAAACCTGTACCCCACGAATTAATCTCACACGCATATCGAGATTCGCGAGATAAACAAACACGTACGAAATGTATTTAAGGAAACCGGATTTTCATAGCCGACAAGAAACGCCGCTGATGATGACGGGAACTATCTCGGCGATACACGACGAACAAAGACGCGAGGCATTATTGCTCGTTTCGGTGGACACTCGTGATAAATGTATCAACCTTGTTGGCGGTCGGCGGGGAAATCGACGAAATCTCGTCAGATCCGCGAACAATCGAATCTCAACGGTCCGATGGTTCGTGCGCGAAATGTGATTGCGTTCATGGACGCACACGTGCGCACACTTCTGCGCGCGCGTACACATATGTAACACACGTTTACACGCACGTATGCTAAATAGTTTCGATTTCGACACACCTGTTCAACGCGCTATTCCAGTTAACCACTTTTTCTCGTTCTAATTTGGTTTCGAGCGTATGGAACCATTATGATCTTACACTGGCGTTGATATGTTTTTACAAATCGCGGCATATTATATTATCAATTCACTTTTATGTTTATTAAATTTTTATAACAGACATTGGGATGTTTATTTGTTTGTGTCTGAATCGATAATTTTTTAAAAATACACAATATTTTTCATTTTATTTTCTTAATGTTATCATCAAATTTGAATAATATTAAATTAACAATGATTAACGATTAACAATGGTATAATATATTACTCATTAATATCCGCGCATTGAGAGATAATGGAGAATATATAATTTAATTTATTTAGATATATTAAGTGTGAGTGCTTTTAATTATTTTTTTATTAAAAGTTTATGATATAATAAGACAGAATGAAAATAGCATATTTCGCACTATTTTTTGCAGTTTATGTAATGATTCCCTCGAGCGGAAGTTGAAACGATTTTTATCTACTTACTCACACTTCACGGGACACACAGCTATCACGAAAATTATCAATGATTGACGTGATTTGCGCGAGCGAAATCATCGCACCAGACGTTGTTGTTCAAAAACTCACGCACATCCTCTTGTCCACCGCAATCGATAGAAATTTCTCAATAACACTCCGAACGGCTATTACCGTCGTATCTCATTATTTCTTATTACTTACACGAGATGTCTCATGATCCGAAGTAATAACGACTAATAAGGCGCAGCGACGTGGCATTGGGATCCGACGCACACAGCTGCTAAATGCGATCAACAGAAATTTCGTAACAATACCGCGAATGAAATGTCCATATGCTGTATCTCGTTATTCCTTTTCACTACTTGCGCAAACTCGGAATTTAAAATGTAACCAGCAAGATGCTCGGCGAAAAGCCCGTAAAGTAAGTGTACAGATATCGTTACGAATTCAAGTATATAAACAGGTTAAGATAAAGAAAAATATGATTAAAACTCCAATTCAGTGCTGTCGCAAGAAGAGAGTTACATACCTTCATTGCGATCGTTACGTCGTATCGATATGAGAACAACACGGAATCCGCGCGCATGTAATCAAGCTGCGATGTATCGTCGAGGGTATTTGCGGATTATGTATTTTACGTGACCGGAGTGTCGCGTCGTTATCGAAAACATGTATTTAGCTTTGCGTAAACCGAACGACGCGTATGATGACTTTTGACGGCACGGCGTTTTCGCCGCACAGATGCGAATCGATTTCTCTCTCTCGCCCGCGGGCGAAGACGCGCGATTGCCAGGTTATTTTAATTGAGAACTACTTAATTATATGCATATCGGCACGTGATCTTTGACACGGCGATCGGCGATTCGACGTGAGAGTTGGCATGCGTGGAAGCAAGTCGAGAGTAATCGGACTAACACGTAACACGACGTGTTCCTCTCGTCCGTTACATAATGATCAACTAATCTACCATCGGAGATAATATCCACTCGATACCCGATTCATGATGCGTACGCACACACGGATATGTATAACACATGGCTGACGGTCGGACCGTCCGTTCGTGGATCGGCCGGTTTCTAACCCACCGGATTCATCACTCCTGGCATGCATTCGTGAAAGGTTGCACGATCAGATTGGGTAATAAGAGACGATTTTTTTGTACGACAGGTTTTGAAATAGCCAACACGATGACGGGCACAAAGAAAGCTGTTGAAAAAGATTAAGATTCCATTACGATCTTTTCTCTCGAATGAGAGATCCTCGTGTAGTAAGATTCACTATCACACTCATGAAAATATTTGGATAAACCGAGTATAGAAGTATGATAAAAGAATATGAGATTCTATTAGTAAGAGAGGAATCGATACAAGCAAAAGTTTTTACATATGCGATTGCTTCACCGATTATTTCTACCACTTTCAGTGGCGAAAGTTTTTTTTTCGCAATTATTTTACATTATGTTTTATTAAAAGAATAAGCACGCGAGAAAATCAACAGTAAATTATTATATAATTTAAATTTATTATGATCATCATCATTAAATTATTAAAAAGATATTTTTTGTTTTGTTAATATTTTTGCGAGTGACCGTGATATTTAAAATGATTTGAATTGAGTTAAGATTTAAATGATTTTTACACACGGCAATTCTCTCGATATACATAGAAACATTTAAGGCGCGGAATCTTGGATGCCAAGCATCACGAGTTAACTGTTACTTACATTGTACTTAAGTATAATTTAAGTGTGATTTATCATGATTAAATGCAAATTACGTATAGGTCGCAGTATGTAATATGTTGTAATGTGCACGTACAAACGTTACATTTAGTCTATTGGGAAATTACATTTAATCCTACGTTTAATATTTTTCTCGATAATAATAAATTAACATGCATTTGCCTCCTACCGCGGAAACAGGCTACGTAACAATTAATAACAATCTGTCGGATTTTGTATTCTTAACACGCGTTCTCTCTTGACGTAGATTCAAAGTAGACGTTAAGTTTCGCTAAATTAGATTTTAGAAGTTATAAATGAGAAACAGAGTCTTTCGATATCTTTAATTTAAGTGTTTAATTCGAACTATGGTTGTCAAGAAGCTTAATTTTGTTAGCAAAGGAATTAGAATGGCTAGATCGTTTTGCTATTTCTGGAAAATTGATTAAATAATGGAAGATGGAGAACAAAGAGGACGAGATTCGCATTAGCATGTATGAGCCATGTTCGTGATGGACAAGAACTACAACCGCCGAGTAGTTATGACAAGCAGATTAATTATCACGCGATAAACTTGGTATTTCCACCATGAGGCTTATCGCGATTATATTTTAATGCACCAGGCGGCTCACCTGTTGGTCTTCATCCAACACACATTCACCCGATCAACTCGCTTTATCGCTTGTCTGTATTTATTAAACAATAAATAAACTTAGAACGTATGGGGGAGGGAGTGCCTGACACGCGCGCGGTTGCATGAAAGGAAACTCCCATCTTTAGCACGTCATTCGTTAGAACATGATCGTAAAACACATAGCATATTCAAGACTTGTCTAACGAAGAATATAAAATACAATAATTATCGCGTTATTCTTCGTCGTAGACGTATTTTAATACTTTCAGTTCAGTTGGGAATTTCGACTAACTTTCTTAAAAAGATAGTGTAAAACGATACGAATGCTTTCGCGATAAAAACCGTCGTAAGATACTTTCTCTTAAGTTGTACACCATCGTGAGATGTGAATTGAGACATAAAGCTATACTCTTTTCCCGATACATAGGTCACAAGTCGTAGGAAGCTTAGCCAATTGTCGACCAATACCATTCTCTTTTTCAATCCCTATGTTGTATCGAGCGTGACAGTTTCTTGCGGGTAATATTCGATACCAAACCTTTTTATAGTTCCATGCAAAAAAAAGGACAGCATTTTTTATTCGTAGTGTGAAAATCTCCGAAAACAAAATCTGATATAAAAATTTGTGATTTATAATTATCAGATAATTATATTTATACACATCAGGTATTTATTAATGATATTTACACTTGTATTGTAAATATAATCGATCAATTATACGCGACAATGTGAAATAAAATTTAAATCACTGAAACGGTGCGTAATTTATAAAGAGTTCACGCACATATCTGCATAAATGTATTTCTAGCAATAATAAAAGATATTAAGGGACGTATTAATTAAATCGGCCATATATATTCGATTATTGACCATTATTTTCATTATTACATTCATAACATTATTTTAACATCATAACATTTATAACATCATTTCTATGCATATATTCATAGTAAATGTAGCATTACAAGCGATCCTGATTGCAAAATGCCTGCAATCGTGAAAATTATCGTTTTAGTCACGTTCGATTAAATGCTACGCGTTGATATAGTCGATCATTTTTTATACTTCGGGCAAATTCTTTTAAGGTCACAAATTATTTTATTTAACATACAGAAAAATGTATGTCATACATTAATATATTTCTACTTTGTGAATTTATCAGCCTGACGCGAAACAAGATTAGCGACTCGACACTTAATCAATTTGTGAATGTATCTGAAAACACGCTATTTGTAATTTAAATAGGAGTCGCACGATATATGTATTTCTGTTTTAAATACGCACACTTAAATAAATCTTAAATAAGTCTTAAAGTGCGACAGAGATGAAGGATATTTTAATTTAATTCTTCACACGCTAAACCTCAGCGAAGAATTAATTCGTCATTATTACCCATTATTTTAACGATTTTAAAGCCAAGCTTAAATTGACTCGTTTCTCCGCTCGACCGATTAATACGGGACGAGTGCAAACTCGATCGCTTCATTTAACGCTGAATTTACATCGAAAATACGCGGGCCGGGGTGTGACTGGGCAAATTGCAATTCCCTCGTTCCAATTTTAAAATTGCCCGGCGTCGCGACCGCGAGCCTCCGATGCCCTTTACTTAGCTAAGCGAGGAGAACGCAGCCTCGACAGCCGAACGAATCTCATCTCGTCGGTCAGTCGAACAAATTTCGCCGATCACGAATCGTGGGCGTGCTGCGCTCAGCTCCGCGCTGCGTTGCGCCGTGCTGCGCTGCGCTGCGTGTGTGCGCACGTACGTACCGTAGAAAGGTAAGACCTTGATATTTCGTGTAATAAGCTTTGAGAATTATCTCTCCGGGACAGGCCTGGTTTCAAGTCCTGGTATCTACTGTCTACCCTACTCGTTTCTCCCCGCTGTCCACCGCGCGATCGCCGAAGGCCTGTCGAACAAAAGTGTACGCGATAAATGTACACACGTCACGCACACGCGTCTGTCGTGAGGTCACGTCACGCGGTGTATAAAACCGGCAGCGCGAAAACGCGCGGAAAAAACAATCAAACTCGTTCGACCGCGATTAATTATACAGTGTGCAGATCGAAGAGGGAGGAGGGGAGAAAATGAAAGATCTCTCGTTGGAGCGTTAATTGCACTTTGCGCGCTAATCTGTGGCAATATGTTGCGAATTTTTACGGGCGCGAGGCTAATCGTTAATTAATTTGTCAACATGAGTCGATACCTTCGTTTTACGTTCGTCGCGCTGAAAACACATCGTTCGTATTCTCCTCGAGTAAGGTGGTCTCAACTACATTGAGAACTTTTGAAATGGTAATTATGAAATTGTAATTTGCGACATATCTATATAATAAATCGTCATTTGTAGCCTAACATTCGTTGGATCGTTTATGCATGAGCCTCTCGGAAGGCATATTGATCAACTTTAACCCTTAATTTATTAACGTGCTATTTCCGGATTGTTAATTCCGGCCTCTCTGGCAAATTTATTCATGCCAATTACTTCCTGTCAATGGACTCCACGAGAACGGGTGTGTGCGATCTTGTTCCTTCTTTTTTTCTCGCACATATTTTAAAACGTGATACCCGAGCATCACAAAGATAGTGCTTTGCCTTTGCCTCATCGATAAAAACGCGAGATAAACATTCCGATCACGATCGTTGAAGCTAGGTCTCTAGTTTCGTACCATTGTCGAATCTTTGTTCGCTGCCCCGCGCGCTCTGCATTAGATTTCGCTGCAGATTTTTTTGGAAAGTTCCATACAAATCCATACTGTTGGTCCATCTGATCAGTATGCCTGGTTACAACTCTAATGAGATTGTCATATTTCTTGATGGGTGCAGAGGTAACTATCGCAGAGCTGCAGCTTTATATGGTGATAATGCTGAAGCCTGTGACTTTCGAGTCTCATAACTCGGAAAGTACTTAATGAAAATAAACTTCATTATAGTGCTTTGAAAAGCTCTTGCTATCAGCTATTAGATTCTGGAATCAAAAATATGTTTCATTTAAAAAATCGATGTGACCTTGATCTGATCTTAATGACGCCACCCAAGGTTAAATCATGGTACCTTCTCATGCCCCCCTCCGAACCATACAACTTTGTTTGAAACATTTTTGCGTATCTACCATAGTTTTCGAGAAATCTTAATGCATTATTTAAAATGGGACACCCTGTATATCAGATAATTTATAATTTCTAAACTAATCGTGTATGTACTCTGATACTAAAATTAAGAGTTTTACAAAAAATGAGGCTGATCAATTCGACTTCTATTACCAGGCATATTTGGTTTCAAGAAAGAAAATCTACCTTTGAAGTATCGCGACATTTTAGGCGAAAGGTCAAATGCGTTGCTGCAAACGTTGGTTAGTATTACCGACAGGAAAGCTAATTGAAATCGATGTTTGGCGATCCGATCACCGTGTGATAAACTAGATATGCGGAAAATCACCGCTTTGTCGTTTCGAAACGTAAACGATCGGGCGATTGAACACGGAGAAAAAAGAGAATAAAAAACGATGCGTGAAAAAAGGAATTTCCTTTCAGAATAAATGTTAGTCGGGAGAAAAGCGCCACGATGCACGAGGCGTACAATGCGCCTATTAAATATCTTTCGTGTCCATTAAGTTCAACCTAATCGCAAACGAAATAGTCGTTCCGTATATGGTTCACATAAAATCGGCGCGATTGAGCGGATTGAGATCGAAAATCGTTGGTCCCTCGTCGTTATCGAGCACCATTTCGAGACCACTTGGACCCCGTACATGGTCGCAGCCGAGCACGAGGGCAGTGCCAGCGTTCACCGCCACGACAAATTGATCATTGAGCGAAATAACTTTGCTTGTCTCCGATCGCTTGCGCAATGTTACTCGAACGAGCGCGCGGCGAACCGATAAGTCCGAACGCGCGTTCACAATGACGATCATTTCTTTTTTTTCCCTCCTTTTTCCCGAACAATATTTACTGATAGTCGGCGAAGACAGTATCGATCGCCGATATTCACAAGATTGGTGATAGCGAACATTATCGTCTTGATGAACTCGGAATATTTTTTATCGTTTACTGGGAACTTCCCTTTTATCTTTTTTCCTTATTATCTTTATTTCTTTGATCGGTATCACTATCTTCCTCAAATCCATTAATTTTAAAATCACTTGAGATATGTTTGTCTTTCTGTCGAGACAAGAGTTGCGGATTCGCGCGACCTAGAGTATCAAACGCAATAGCATTTTGTTTAACGCTCTTTAAAAACTTGAGTAAAGTTGCGACACGCTCGATACTCCGCAGACGACGACTTATATTTAGCGCTCGTATCTCATTTCCAATAAACTGAAGTTATTTTGTCGGGTATTTTTAGCCTCTTCTCGTTGCATCAGAATGAAATTTTTTAGTTCACAATATATTCATTGTCATATTGATGACAACGAATTTAGCATAGCACGGCTTTCGTAAAGATAAAATGTTTTAACAGGAAAACCTTGTGAAAATTCAAAAAAAACAACGAAGAAAAAAAGTTTTTTCATATGTTATTTTTTATTCCCCGTTTATTTTATCTTAATGAAACTACTGCATTGTATTATCTGACTCTTTGTATCATCTGCTTTAAGATAAAAGCACAACGGAAAAAATGCTCCAGGCTTCTTCTCGAAAACAGAAACGAAATTAGTCATATTGTTAATTGCGACCATCCTCGGCGATTACATTGCGCAATACGCCAGCGATAACACAGCGGTGGCTTAAAAAATACGATCGCGAACTTTTCATATCGGAGCATTTCCACAATAACGGTTCGGCCAACGCGGAGAAATCGGAGCTCCGTGGATCTCGCATGAGAAGCGGTCGATGTGCTCAACCGCTTTATTTTATCGGCTTCATTGCGCAAGGTAATCGTAAAAAGAAAGCAACCGCCTCGATAATCACTAATTAATGCACGTATTTTCTCGTGAACGTCCGAGTATCAGTTCTGAGCAGCTCGATAGAGTTTAATGACGAAGGAATCGCCGCAGCCGCGGGAGAAAAAGCGGAGAACGAGCGAGACTGACGTCTCGACGTCGTTACCCATCTATATCGCTGTAGATAATTATCGCTTCTCTCGATTATGGACGGTCGCATCTACAACGCTTGTCTGCGTTCTTACTTCTGGAATCATTACTTGCGACGCACTTACGGGTATGTCGCGAAAGCGCTTCGAAATGTCGTCTTCGCCGTGGTTATCGTAATTTTGCGACTGTTACGCTTCATTGGTCTCCGATTTGATTATTGTCCTACGACGGCTACCGTCGTAGTTTTGCTAGAAATTATTGCTCGAACTTTCTTCTTACATAAGCTGCAAAGTGCTTAAATGCAGAAAATGAATGGACGTGTTTTATTCTCTTATTTTGCCGTATGAGTAAGTTGTTAGATTTATTTGTAATGAACGTTTTAAATAGAAATACGCGTGTAACTAATTACCTTTTTAATATATCCGGATTACGTGAAAAACATAAATGCTCCACACGCAAACCCGTAAACGCGTGAAAGATATATGCTCTGTATAAGCTATCGTTGTTTATGATCTACTCGTTCTCCAACTGAGTTGATTCTGGATTGAACGCGCTTTGTACCTCGTTTTAAATGCACATTAATGCGCGGTTACGCAAAACCAGAAAGGCTCCGGACGATTAGACGGCATGTCATTTAGTTAAATCGCGCAAATTTTGTCGTATCCGGTTTTTAGCTTTATTTGCATATTCTAATATCATTTCTAAGATTCACAGCGGGATTTGACTCGCCTGCATTCAACGACAGCTGTTCTCTAATTAATAAAAATGTATCGGCACATTTTCATAGAACTGGTTTGTAATCTAGACGATAGCAACGGAATATATTAGTCACTTACATTTTTGTTGTTCTTAATACACGTAATCGAGTTTTACTTAATGTCAGTTTGTTTTAACGGAATTTTATGCGAATCAGTTGCAAAGATTTAATATCGAGAATTGAAAACAACATGTGCGAGGAAAGATAAGTTTCTGTATTTTTTTGTAAAAGAATCTATTTCGTAAATTAATTCACATGAATTGGTTTAGGTTTTTTTAGTTGAAAAAATTCGTGAAGAAAAAATTATTATTTTCTGCGATTGGGTAAAATGAATGCGCGGAACAATAAATCATAACGTCCTTTGCCTTCAACATGCACATCATGCTTGACAGCGAGTAATCTGCAAGGTTACGTGGTGCAAGGAAAAAAATAATCATCTATGAACGACAATGGAACCAACGTGATTATCAGTGCGAGAAATCCTTCACGCGATCATTCGTATGCAATCGTCGATTGCGTGTTTGCACTTTTCATACTTTTCTTTCACTGCAGTATCCGAAAGATAAAAACTGTGAAAAATTATAAAAATAAAAATAAAAGCGCTTCGTGATTTGACACTGCTGAATTTTGTAAAAGAATAGAGAAACTTATTTTATTTTACATATTTTTTTCTTGCATTTTATTCAGTTATTTTGTTTTCAATTATTTTTCATAAGATTTGGAATATTTTAGTAAAAAATATAACTTTTAGACTTATTGTCATAATTTTATTTATTCATCTATCTCTCTCTCTCTCTCTCTCTTTGTGATACTAATATCACAATCTTTCTCACTAATATCACTATCATAGATTATCATTATCATTAATTCGCAAAAATATAATGAAAGGATAATTTCTCCTCAACACAATGTAAAGCTATGAGCACACTACTAATACGATGTAATCATGATGTTGTCGTGATGTTGTACGTAACCATAAAGACTAATCTATAATGTGCTCTTTTCTTCTTGTTTCTTGCTTTTGCCTCTTATCTTTTTGTCTCTTCGCGCACAGTTTTTATTTTTGTCGCCCGAAAAGTTGAACTTCAGAAGAGACAAAAGATACGTGACAATAAAGAAATTGGCAATAAAATAATGTACGAAAAAGCAAAAAGGCAAGAGACAAAAGCAAGAAGTAAAGAGCATATTGTAGATTAACTTTAAATATATTTCTACGTATACGATTATAACTTACAAAAAAATAAATAGAAGTATAAAATGTCACACATTAATATTGTTTTTATGATAAGATGTAAATCTAAAAAGTGCTAATAGCATATATTATTAGATAAAAATATATGTACCTATTACTAGACAAAAATTGACATTAATGTGTTTGCAATTGAATATAATTCATAAAATTTCCTTTAAGTGATTTGTATTTTTCTAGTTTTGTAAATAAATTTGTTAAATGATAAGTTTTCTAAATAAATTTAAGTGATTCTTTATAATCGAGAGACGGATCCCGCATTTTGATCGACGGGAGTGTGGATACACGCGTCTTAAACTTTTAACCGCGAAACTAATAGTTTCCGTAATATTACAGATGCGTAATTATGATGATGATATCACGATTTATCTACTTATCAGTTTGCGCGTTTTTAAATGGACGCATTTCATACACTTGTTTACGCTCTTTTGTGTTATCTCGTAGCTCGCAACGTACAAAAACGTTACTGGAACTAAATTAGAATTCGTCATTTTTTACATATACATATGTATATGCCAAGATAAGAAGACAAAAGGCTCGATATAATGATTCCTATGATGACTATCGGTGCATAGTTTTTTAATCAGATGATATCAGATGATGACAAATTAAATATAGTTGTGTTCTGCTGCCATTTTTAATTTATTTTATTTATGAGACATATGACATTGACACATAATGTAAGTTCTAACAACACGTTTTAATGTATTCTCTACTGATTTCATATACAAACACTGTTGTTAATAATCTCTGTCTTATTAATCTTTATCTTTTATTAATCTTTTTAGCCAGTTCGCAGATATTTAAATCTGTATGAGGTAAAAATTGAAGAAATCTAATATGGATCATTTTTTTCATTCAATTTTTCACGAAAAAGATGACTGAAACAACCAGAATGATCAATTGGAGAACTGAAAGAAAAATTTTTATCTAATATTGCGTACATACGATATACACGTAATAATAATATTTAAGATTGCTACGTTAAGATATCTATCTGCTATTTTATTTAAAGTATCTTATTTCGATCGCACATAAAGGAAGAGATTAGCTTCCTGGAAGTGACATAGACTCAAGACATGTTAAGCTTGATTGGTTAGATACGAGGGAATATATAGCCACAACGTGGATGATAAGATTGAGGCATCGAGTGTAAAGAAGAAGCTTCTTCTTCAGCACCCGCTGCCACTTGTTGCTATAACGTTGCAGCGACTCTTTGTCTTAACAATTGACGTTATCAAATGTCGAATATAATGTAGCAAGATTGAAAGGATCTCATTAGACGTCTAAACAAAAATTATTTTATCGTATCTGTGCAATTTTTTCACATTCTAAAATTACGGTGTATTATAAACTTAATACATTTCCTATTTTGATCATATACAGTAATTAGATTCCGAAAAGTCACGCGATAATTTTTTTTAATTTGCGGTTAGTAAAAACATGATTTTAAGGAAAATTATATAAATTATATTTATTGTATACTAAATTATATAGAGTGACTTGAAGAGATAGAGCTCCAGAACAGAGCTTTTAATTATTAGGCATTGAAGACAAATCAAAGTTAATGATTTTATATATCAATTTATATCAATACATCAATTGATATATCAATTGAATTTGACATATCAATCGTCTTCAATTTGTGAATGATTAAAACAAAATTTTTGGTGATTTAAGTTTAAAGCGCAAACAAATAAATGAGATTTTCATTCTCAGTTACTTTCAAGAGCACTTTAAGAGAAATTTATTTCAGACTTATTCATGATATTGAATTTCACAGACTCGAGAGTTATGAGAAAGAATGATATATCTAATCAGATTTCTGAAGATTACAAAAGATTTCACTTTATATTGGTCATTTGTCGGTAAGAGAAATTTTATATATATATATATATATATATATATATATATATATATATATATATATAAAATTATTCTTTACTTAACATTTCACGTGAATGTGAGTGTGTAAGTAGCTTTTTATTTCTTGACTTATGACACTCGATAGAAAAACATGCTTTCCATTTTTCCACGTTTTCCGATGTTTTGCCAATGGTACAATGCGAATGTCAGAATAAATTCCGCCTATTTATAATTCGCGCTCCGCTTTTGAACGTCTCGGCCAAAGCGTTATATATTTTAGCGTAGGTGTCGCCAACGTAATATTACACATCACAATTGACTTGCATACTGCATAATAATAAGGTATGTAAGCGATTGACAATTGACGATTGACGCATTTGTCAATAATGGTTCTTATTAATTATTAATCAGTATTCTGTATATTCTTATATATATTTTATATTTTTACACTATAATATTTTGTTTGTCACGGATAAGAGAATATTTTTTCAAGAATAAACTCTACGAGTTTATAAATTCTATTTCAAGCAAAGCAGTGTAAGCAAAGTCAGAAAAAAGTACATACGTTATTTATTTTGTAGACAGATGTTTTGACAAATTTCAAATTGATTCTTTTATAATTTAATTAACTGTTAATAATTCTTGATTATGGATTGCCTTTGTTTTCAATTTTTTTTTTTAAATTTTATTCACATTTGATATAAGTATACCTTGTATATTTGGTTAAATAGTTTGATGATTAAATTATCGAAAATCTGTTAATGGGAAAATAGTATAATTAGTCTAACTTTATTACGCGCCACGTGATTTTCGTAATTTTGTCATGTAGTAATCTGGCCAACTTCATCGTAAAGCTGACCAGTACTGTAGGAAGTTTGCTCACTTCCTCGTCGATACGATCGGCAGTCGTTTAAAGGTCGTGGACATACGCCAGAGACTACTATACTTGGCACTTGAAAGGCGACGTCAACACAAGTTCGGTAAGAATCATGCAACTACAAATATATGCATATATTTGTAGTTGCATGATTCTTATCGAACTTGTGTCGATATCGCTTTTCAAAAGCTAAGTATAGTAATCTCAATTGCGCGTTTATTATTACTATTAATTTTAAATTTTTATAGATATTTATAGATATTCACACACATACATACACACACACACACACGCGCGCGCGCGCGCGCGCGCGATAAAAATCTTAGATTAATATAGTATTAATCTACGATTTTTCTGATATGAAGATAACAATCGGAATTGAAGCTAAAATAGAAATGAGAAAGAGATAAAAAATTATAATGATTACAATAACAGAAATATAATTAATTAATTATAATATTTGATGCATCAAATTTATTCTTGCGCATAAAGTACAATTTAGTTGTGTGTATAAGCGCCTGTAAATAAATTTGGTTGACCGCATATTATGCAAATATTAACAGAGAAGGAATTGAATTACCTACGTCGGTGATGTTGTTGGGAAAACTGATACCAAGAATCGAACTAATTAATAACCTGCGTATTTATGTCATTATTATTTCACAAGTCATCGATTATACACCTACGTTGCATTTCCGGTTGTAATGAATCATCGTATAACAGTATAATGATATTTTATTCAGCTGAACAAATCCTGATATACGACTTTGTAGTTTTGAAAAATGACTTGAAAGGAAACAGAGAGATGAATGAAGTCGTTAAGTTGCAATACTATATGAAATACATTTCAATGTATATTTTTTATATTAAAAAATAATTCAAACATGAAAAAATTACAAAACTTTTATATTAAACTATTAATAATTTAAAATTATTCTACATAATTATTTATATTTATGTAATTTAATTAACTTAATTATCTTACTATATTACATAATAGTATTTTATATTATTTATGTATTTGAAGAAATATGTTATTAGAGAGTACTATATCCTTTTTATTTATTACACGTCATACGAGAGATTGAAATAATGAAATTTTCTTATGATTGCACATTGATATCATATCTTACCGTTATTGATAATGTTGCTAAAAAATAATTTTAATGTAGCAAACATCAGAATTTTTTAATTCATGACATTTGTAATTTCTTTCTAATACTAATAATTTTGTGTTATCACATTTCTATTTATTTATATCATATTTCTATTTATAATTGTAATCTTTTTATTATTTTTTATGATATCTCTCCCCCCTCTTTCTCTCTCTCTCTCTCTGTCTCTCTATATATATATATATATATATATATATATATATATATATATATATGTACATTTTTATTTCTACCTTGTTACGTAAATATTTTTTGCGCAAACATACTAAGCGTTATCGTTTTTATTTTTTTCTTTATTTTTGAAAAATGCTAAATTTCGTTTTTATCTAATCGAAAACTACGTATATAATTATGTAAGATAAATAAAATACTATAGTAAGTAACACTACATAAAGTGAAATAATATAATATAATATAATGCTAACAAGGAACAAACTGTGAATGTGTGTGTGTGTGTGTTTTTCTTCGAATGTGGGATTACGAGACAAGCAGGACATTATTCTAACAATGTAGTCAATGTCAATGCCATACGCCAGCATTATCATCAATTAACTCGAGTTCTTTCAAACAAGCGAACGTTTTATCTATATTGCCGACAAGTGTATTACGGAATACACGATAACGCGATATCTGGTATTACGACTTTGTTATCATATTTCTGTCTTGAATAATAGTTATCCAAGATTGCGCGATTCAATAAACCCTCAGTCTATTTGTGCCATTGTGTATCTTATATATTCTTTTACATATGAAGAGATGATAAGAAAGAGGAAAACTGATTTTTTCAAATATTAATTTTTTCTATAGACCTTGGAGAAGATCGTTTCATTCGAGAATGATATTGTTCTCAAAATAAGAAAACTAGAAGAGCGGATATCGTGGTATTAATAATTAAAAAAGCCATGAACGCGAAACAATGGCACTAATATTACAGTAGAGCTCTCATTTGTAGCAAAAGAGTAGTTAGTACTATATACACTTGTTATGAATTGAGAAAGGGAAACACTCGGAACTTCGTTTATCATCGCAGCTGTCCGACCGAAAATGTTCGCCGACGCATACCGGAATTCCAACTCGATTTCAACGTTCTCATTGATGTAACATTCCCGTTATTGCGGCCACGAATGCAGAATGCAGCAGCTACCGTGGTAAATGACGTCAACATTGAAGCGTTAACCGCTCGTCGAATCGGGACAACGCGGCAAGTCGATCGTCTGTCATTTCCATCTCCGTCGCTCGCCCCCACCGTCCACCCTCGCAAAACTCATCTCGGCTATCGACGCCGAATGATATCGGGCGACGCCGCGTGTCGCGCCGTCCGCATAACGGGGTAATGACATAGTAGTCATCGTCAGCGTGTAGTACGTCGCCCTACTACGCACATCCCGCATTCGCCAGTGTCTCCCAATGTAATATTTAAGAGAGAGAGAGAGAGAGAGAGAATCTGTAGAATGAACGAGGTGATGTGACTCTCGTGCTAAAAAGAAAAATGTCATCCCTTCATTAACTTTTTTTTCGATTCGTATATTACTCGAGAGATTCTCGAATGCTATTAATCTTATACGAAAAACGTGCAAAATCGGGAGATTCGAAGTGATGAAAAGCCCAGCAAATAATCTAGCTCCAATAAAGTAATCCAATTATGTAATGCAAATTAACTTGCAATTACGTAATAGTTGAAGAAGACCGTGATCGGGCGCGCGCGTGACGTACGTGACGTTTGATAAAACTCATCGGAATATTACGAACTGAGCGAACTGACAGCATCCCGTGCGGGATCATCGAGTTATTTTTGCGTTATGGAATCTCGGGATCTCGGGTTTGGGGAGCACTGACTCACGCGTACTCGGATGAGTGTGTGTGTCCGCACACAGCGGCGACTATCTATTCATTCTGCCCACCGCCCACGCGATTTTGCGTTGCACCCACGCAACTTCTGTGCGACGCAACAGTTCAGCATAGCTGAAGCGAGGCATGGGCGCCGGCGTCGCTTGAAACTTAAAGGGTACAGGAAGTTATCCTAGGCGCCATCAGTATATGTTTACTGTCTCTGAATTACCATGTCATTTGTTGCTCGATAGTACTCCCAAAAATTCGATCGTACGTAAATACTTGCTTTAATTTTCAATTTAAGTGGAAGTATCTTCGTTACCGAGGTTAGGTTCTAAAACATCCTTTCCAAGAAAAATTTTACTCGAAATATATAGTAACATAATATATACTAGATTATAAATCGAATAAAATTTTCTTTGGAAAAGACGTTTTAGAATGTAACGAGATATTTAATGTTGAGAGTTGGAATAGATGATATAAGTATCCATCAATTTTTTTGTTCGGCAGATCTACGTAATTTGTGTTTTTTTTTTTTGTAGGATATGGATTAGACAAGACATTTATCGTTTGCATAGCTACGAGAATTTTAATATATTCGCCACAGGGATGTCTGGGGACATCGGCGCCCGTAGTAACAATGTACAGGTATACGCGTATCTCCTACGCGATAAAAAAAAACGACGGTGTGACCCAGCATTACGTATAACATAGTTGGTCGGAGATAAAGCGTAGGAAGAGCTTACTGAACCGTTGCCAAGCAACCGATTGACCCAGATAGGTGTCGGTCGCGAACACGATTGTCCCCCTGCGAACAAAGTTGTCCTGGGCGTCTGGTTGTCGCCCAGGAGATTTTAGGGTTTGAATGACCAAAGGGGATGATAATTCAGGTTGATTTAATAAAAAGGAACGTCGAAATGGGCAACGACGGGGCGTTAAAACCGATATAAACTGGATTAGTTCAATGTTTCATGCAATGCATGTTTCATGCAATGCATTTCATGCAATACGATAAGACATTCTGTTAACATTTCTGTGTTATCATAAATGTATGATAATTCTTGCCTCTACAAAAGATCCGAATTTGTTGAAAATATCGATTTTAATTTTTGATGACAAAGATTTGAAAGAAAAGAAAGAATAGCAGGAAATCATTTAAATTTTTATAACTTTGTCATAGTATCATTGGACTATCGATTTTGATCGCAATTAAAAATCTCATGACAAAGCGTGAAGTAAAATCTAGATGAGTTCAATTTTTCATATTATGGATACGATAAAACATTCAATTGTCACGAGTAATTATATGATAATTCTTAATCTGAATTTACTTAACAATTAAATATAATATCAATTTTAATTCTTGGTGATAAAGATTTGAAAAAGAGAGAGACCTGCAGAAAATCTTACAAATTTTATAACTTTATTATAAAAGAATCCTTAGGCTATTGACTTTGACTACAATTAAATGTACAAATATACGCGATAAAAAAAAACGACGGTACAACCCAGCATTACGTATAACATAATTGATCGGAGATAAAGTGTAGGAAGAGCTTACTGAACCGTTGCTAAGCAACCGATTGACCCAGTTGGGGGGTTAAAAGTCAGAATATATGAATTAATAAATTGAGAAAACAAGTTATTATTGAATCGATTGTATAATTGAAAACGCAATAATTTACAAAACAATTCAACTTTTGTAGGAAACACATCTCTCCATTTATCTGCATTGCTCGTCTTCCCTGCGTTTTAATTTTACTCATTACCCTATTTCTGAAATTGAAGCTCGAATTAACCCTTGAACTTTAATCAAACTTTGCCTCCAACGCAAAATATTAAGTTTCGCTTTGTTCTTTATACCCTGCATTTCTTTTGATCGATCCCCGTTTCCTCGGTATTGTCAAGAAACGTTGCGGTGAAATATTGCGCGAGATAAATCTCTTTGCTTCAGCTTGTCTCTTTCTGTAGGAATGGAATCGATATTTTACGCTGGTATGACTAGGTTGCTAAAATTATTCTTTATTATGCTCTTCCACATATTAATGTCTTGACATAATTTACAATTTACATAATGATTACGTATTATCCGATAATTGAACTGACATGAAACATGCAATATGTAATAAATGCTAATGAATATCTTTGTAAATATATATAAGAAATTATTTGAGTGATTTCATTTTAATGTTTTCTCTATTTATTTATTTGAAAATTTAAATGTATCACGTATAATTCCATACTTTAATCGATTTAAGTTACGAAGAGCAGATTATTAACATTTTTAATCAACTATGTTGTAGTCTCATGTTATTTTAACTACTCTTTAAGAAGTTAATTATCAACATACTTCTCTATATAGAGATTCAATGTGAATTGTTACGTCAAATTTAATTGAACTGTGACGTCATTAATTTAGTTAAACGTTGAGCCTTAATTTTGACGGATTTTTTGGAGAGTTTTGATATGAAATCGCCATAGTTATTTATTACGACTTAATTTTTGGAATATTGATTTGGAGAATATTGATTTGGAGAAATATATGGTATATATATATATATATATATATATATATATATATATATATAGATTCTCCATCTACATGATGAAAACTATGTATTACTAAAATTGCTTATTACGTTAGATTAAGCTAATAATCAACACATAAGGGTATAGAATACAATAGAAATTTTATAAAAAAAAACGAATTGTTTTTTATCAACATTTTGGACTACAAACGCTTAAAATGCCAAAGGTTTGCGCAAAGAAGCGAAGTAAGCAGTGATAGCAGCGAGATGGATGCGGGAAACCGATTACTTTGCAATTATTGTAATAAATGTTCCCGTTTCCGCATGTTTCGCATCCCGCATCGGTCTGCATAGAATGCTTCTCTGGATAATTACTTTAGCTTGTTCAGCGCGAAGATAAAGTTGGTTAGATAAATGTCTTGTACGCGAATCCACTTTTTTTTGCCTTGCTTTTTGATTAATTACAATCTGTGAATAGTCGTTACTTTCTAACAGTTACGATGGTCGGATTTTCACTGTTAAATACAATACATGATACAATACATGAAATACCAAACGAATAAATGCTAAGAAATTGATTTCAAACGAGAGCTTACGCTGGAAAAGCTACGCTGCAGTTATGGATACGTTGATGACGTATAAAACAAAAAAATACGATAAAGTTGTAGAAGAAATTAATCAAAATGAGGATGCTCTTAATATTAATATCTTATCGCATTTAAAAACGGTTTTTTAGTAGTGATTTTAATTGAGAAAAAAATAAATAAATAAACGAGATGCAGCTCATGAAAAATATATAAGTATAAAAAAACTAAGTCTTGAAATATTGATTCAATTTTTTTTTTAACTTTGTGTAACTTATTTACATAACTTAACACAACTGCAAAATACATTGAGACACGTGATTAACTATGCGTACTTATACAAATCCTTTTTTAGAAAGCACTTTCCCTTGATTCTGTTAAGCTTTCGCGATGAGAGATGGGCGCAACGCTCGCTCTGTATACCCGGCATGAATCACGAAGCGAATCCTTGAAAGGAATTCTATGTCGTAATTGTTATGTTCTCACAGATATATAATCGTCACGCTTCCGCTCTCGATCGATAAAACACCGGACGATAACGTTGAATTTCGCGCAGTGAACAGAAGCTATGCGTGGTATCTTCTTTTAAATCGCTCTTGTTCAACAGAATTAACTTCTTTATAACAGTGATTATTTTTAAGTAATTGGAGTAACTTTTTATGATAACTCGTTATATCCCCTATATGTCCCTCCTTTAATAAATTTCTGTAATTATTTGACTTATTGAATTTCACCTTTTGAACGATCTTTGCCGTACTTGCGAAAACACTGTCTCTTGTGTCAATTTTCTTCTTGTGTTTTCTTTTCGTCTTGCAATTCCGGGCAAAATGAAATAGTTATGTGGCTGTGCAACTTAACTGAGTGTCACTTAATGTTGCTTCCATACATTAATGTACCTTTACGTAACACTCCGCGAGACAACGTGTCCCGATGATGGCCATCGGCGGCGCCCATAATGTGAAAAGCACGGCGCGTCGTCGGCGACGTCAGGAAGCTACGACGACACCGTCAGACTGTCATTATGTGCCAGAAAATGATAACGTCGGCCACTCCGAATAGAATTAGGTCGGAAATGCCGGTCACGGATGCCGCTTCTGTGGCATCGCTAAAAAAAAAATGTTCGAAAGTATTTTAGTTAAAACGTGAGGTGAAACGCGTTCTAAGGTTTAATTGTGAAATTTTTGCTAAAGCGCGGAACATTATTTACACGTGAAACATGTAGAAAAAAACTTATTTGATCTATATCTCAAAAGTTACGTATAAATAAGAGCAAGCACGCTATTTACTAAGAAAAAGATTTATTGCTGTAATATCTTAAATTCCACGTAAATAATGTGCATCGCTCTTTTGTGGATAAAATATCAAATACTATATATACTTACACGGAAAGAAGAATTTTTGCTGAAAGCAAAATTTTGGCTGGATACAGATCAGAAAAGTAATTTTTGAATTATCAAAATAATTATGTAGAACGCTCAAACTAGTTGTTAGAATATCAAAAATTTTTTACAGCATTGCTCATTATTTTTAAGGTTCCAACAAAATTATTTTCAGATTTGTATCCAGTAAAATTTTAGATTTTTCAAAAATCATTTGTATATATTATCATTAGATATTAAAAAGCGTGTAATGAGATTTTAACGAAAATAGTACAAAATTGCGATGCGAGTTCAATTTGATGATAAGAAAAAAGTTCGTTGAACTTATTCTTGTAATCTTATTCGTGTAATTCGATTTAATGTAATAAATAAGGCAGTATTTATTTAAATTCGTATTTATCATTTTTTTTATTATAATACATAGCGTGTAACGTCAGAAGTTTGATGTCAGTTGAGCAACAAGTATACATTTCGGTATTTATTTTTATCAGTTGCGCACGGACAGGTGTTATTACAATATGTTCGTTATTGAAAATATGCATAATGTATTGACGTCAATCTCCGATTTACTCAATATTCTTTGGCCTACTCAATGATTTCTGTCGACGGTGCACGATGGTGGATAATGTGGTGTTCACGTCACTTTTATCGAAATACTGCACACGCAGCTGTCGTGACATTATCGTTAACAAAACACTTCACTATCGTTAATTTATTGCCTACAGCTATTTGGGGATTTAATGATAAATAACTAATATATGTATATTCTCAGAATTTTTTTATTTTTTTACGTAATGATAAATAACTAATATATGTATTTACATTCTCAGATTTTTTAAATTTTTTTACGTATTTTTACAGTTAAATCTCAAATTTATTTCTCATGTCTAAAATGTAATTAGAAAAGATAGATTAATTGAGATAAGCGAAAATTGTAGAATTTTTAGAATGTTAGAATGTTATTCTTTTTTATTTTTTAATACATAACATTAACTTTTGATTAATGCTTTTTATATTCAGCACTATTCTTTCCTTAGATTCTATTGCAATACTTGTATTTGAAAAAATAGCGATAATTTTTTCAAGACCATCGAAACACAATCAAAAAATAGCATTTACATGTATATAAAATAATAATATAAGATAATAACATTTACACGTATATAAGAAAAAGAAACTGACTTGGAAGATGCAGATGGCAAACCGTTTATCGAGATACATCAATTAGCGCGCATATTATGTAGCGCTCGTATTAGCGGTCAAGAGTTACAGCGAAAGTTTTCGCGATTCCGCAAGCGCGCTTAATCACCGCAAATTAATTATTAGCTCGCGCCTCGCCTCGAAACCGTGCTTTCTGTCCCGCTCGACAAAAACGAATTACTGTCTTCCGCTTTCGGTCGATCGTCATCTTTCTTCATCGCGGCTCTTCCGCTTTTCTTGCCGTCAATGAGGGTACGTGATTAGCAGTCAGGGTCCTCGTGCGTGCGACGCAACGCAACGCAACGTAACGCGAGTGCGTAGGCACCGCAATTCCCCGCACGTAGAAAAGCGCATTCGTATGTCGCGGACGCATTAGCAGCCGTATCCTAAATACGCAGAGGAGCACAGCAACGGGCGGCTGCGCGTCGCGCAACTACGCGCCATGCGCGTGTGCTGAGTGTGATATACCGGTTGCTCTTGACATTATCAGCATCATCCGCGCGATTCGCTACTTTGGCGTGGCTCTTACTCGGCGCCTAGGTGCCCGAGGCATTTTCGTAATGTTCGATGG
This sequence comes from Cephalotes varians, assembly GCA_037157785.1. Classification (NCBI taxonomy): domain Eukaryota; kingdom Metazoa; phylum Arthropoda; class Insecta; order Hymenoptera; family Formicidae; genus Cephalotes; species Cephalotes varians. The sequence goes on from JANQDE010000023.1 coordinate 422,845, forward strand.
ACATGCTTGACGTATAACGTAATATTTAGCGTAACCTCGTCACTATGCGATACACACTAATTCTGATGAATGGCGTTCATCCAACTAAATTAACTCCGCTTGCCATGATGACGAAACGTCTAAACACTGTCTTTTTWAAAAAAAAAAAGATTCGATTAGATAATATGTATATTTATGCCCGTTTCCGTAATTTTTAAAATTAGAAAAAAATGAAGAGCAAAAGTTCGTGAATCGAGATTAAAATTAATTCACATTGGTGGAAACGGTCATTAATCCCGGAGAATTTCGTAAAATTTCGGCGGATCTAATAAATTATTAGGCGGATTTTTTTCACGTACTAGACTAAGTGTAGCTACGAACTAGCGTAAAGTTTTCAACGTGATGCATTGAATCTCGATACAATAGACGTTATAACCTGTAATTATGTTGTCAAACTACTTGATACGGTGAAATAAAGCTTGTCAGGGTTCATTAAGGCATTCCTTTCATAATCGAGGTATATGAGAGATTGCCTACAGCGTGTTTTATAGAAGAGATTCTCGCTACGCTGGATACATCGTGTAATCTGCATTCGATTCACTGTGCATCCTCTTCTGGCTTTATCTGACGAGCAGCACCGCATCGCCGGGCATAATGCACGAAAAATCGATCGCAGCGTCTGTTCTTTTTTTCCTTGAAACATTTACTCAGGCTTCTTTAGGAGATATCGATCGATGTTTATTTCGAACCGCTATTATACTCAAGAAATGCAATTACACACAGGTGATGGCGCACGAGAAATCCCCACGAGATGTGGCGCTTAATTTTTTAAGAGTCCCCATCGATCTTGCGCTAGTCACAAGACAAGGTCATCGTCCTAGTTCGCGATATTGCGAAATCGCGTTCCGCATTCTTTTTCGATTGCCTGCCTCGCATCTACCACGCACCTTTTGAAACTAGTCTACTTATACTTTTTTTTGTAATCTACGACGAAGTCAATCGAATAAAAAATAGTCAATTTTTACGAGAAAACTTAAGCTGTTTTCCGATAGTACCGTATGCGATAGTTTGAATTTACTTTCAAGAGAGATCATAAAGAGTGTTGAATGTATACAAGTATATATTACAAGTATATTTATCATAACAAGTATACGAAATAATAAATGAAAATACTCATAAATAATAAAAAAATAAAAATAATTTAATATATTGTATTGAAACTATAAAATTTTATAATTTAGTGCATATTTATTAATCTGAAGTTAAAATAATTTTTTATTATTTTTTAATATATTTTTTACATTATTACGATATTGTGTGTGTGTGCGTGTGTGTGTGTGTGTGCGCGCGCGTGTGCGTGTGCGTGTGCGTGAGCGTGTGTGTGTGTATACTGTGAAGATTTGTTTTTGCCATTTATTATTGATGTAATCTTAATCATCTTTTGAGAAATATTTTATAAATATCCAACACGTTCTTTAAAGAATTGAATGCTGCTTCTTTATCATAATATAATAATATAATATTTATTGCTTTGAATTAATACGATTTATTATAACGAAGCATCTTTTCTATAAACATACAAGTTTGCAGTGGTAATACGAATTGTGGGAGGTACATGGTGAAATATCGAGAACGCGACTTTCGATAGGAACGGGGACAATTTTAAGACCTGTTCCTTCAACAATTCGTTCGAGCGGGTAGATAATGGCGCCAGCGTGAATGTAGTCAACCTTGTGCGTTACTTACCACACCCTGATTCTGGATGCGAAAGCCGAGAGCTCGGTTTTCACCAGTTTCAAACACTGGAAGGCCGTAAGTGACAGGAAAATCGATTTTTATTTTTCATCACGTTACGTCGCGATAATTTGTGTTATCTCTCTCTCTCTCTCTCTCTCTCTCTCTCTCTCTCTCTCTCTCTCTCTCTCTCTCTCTCTCTCTCTCTCTCTCTCT
>JANQDE010000023.1:424828-443493 GCA_037157785.1 Cephalotes varians
TCTCACTGTTTTTGTAGCGCTAAATTCATTCACATCGCAATATTTATCGTTAATGAACAGCTTGACATGTGTCGTGTTTTATTGAATATAGAAAAAATTATGTACCTTGTATATATCTATATAAATTCATATATATATAAATAATAATAATAATAATAATAATAATTTATAAATATAAATTTTTGCGTATTATTATTTTGTCTAAAAATAAAATTGTCGTTCTTCGACATATCTATTGGTTTCTTGAGAATCTGATTGTAATTAATATTTTTAAATAGTTTAACGATAGCATAACGATTACGACTTCTAACGAAATTGGATATTATTACTTTAACGACTTTAATGTGGTCACCTTAGGAACTATTCATATCACAGTAAGCTGCGTAATACTAGTGCGTTATGCTCGCCATTCTCTCACGCAATAGTATCGGCAAACCTACGTTGACATTTAGTTGACTCACTTTTTACGGGCAAAACTGATTTCCCTACGATTGCACCCCGTATAGTGAAATAATAAAGTGTGAAGTAATGACAACATTAATTTCGAAACTTAATATTATATCTATAGATATTACGTTTCGAAATTACTTGAAATGTTTATTACACATGTTTTCCAAATTGCGTTTTTCAAATAATTTCAACAATTTCCAAAAATAGTATTGTTTTTTTCAGGGCTGCAATGATTTAAATCAATTGATTAAAATCAGTGATTTAAATAGCGAATTTGATTAAAATTTTAATTGTTAATGTATACAAATTTAAAGTATTCAAATATATTCATTAAAAAATAAGTTTTATTTTATTCATAAGAGTTATTGATAATAATTAATTTAAAATTAACGATTTTCACTATTTTGAATCTTATAGTGTTTGAAATCACTGATTATATACAATGATTATATACACTGATTACATACTAAATTAAAATTTGGTAGGCCTAGTAAAAAAAACAAGTTTATTATTTTGTAATAAAATTTATTAATTTTCTTATTACTAAAAATAATTAACTCGAACAATAAATCTAATTTAAATTAAAAAAAAATCTGACTTAAATTTGAAAAATCCGATTTTTTTTATTTAAAAAAATCAATTTTTTCCAGCTCTGATTTTTTTTAGTTTTGTCGTATTTTACTTGAAAAATTTATAAAAATTATTTCATTTAAATATATAATAATAATGAATAAATTGCAAAATAAATTTTGTATATACTTTCGAAGATAATAAATTGTGTGTTTCTTGATATTTACAGTTTAGGTTTGAAATTTAATTCTAAAATCCTCATTTGTGATATTAAATTAGAAAATTATACTATAAATCTACGTTTTGTGAAATATTTTTATATATTAACTAATATTCGCACTACTAAGTTTATACAGTCCTAACTTTAGAGAAGATATTGTATTATACATATTCTAAATTCTTTTAAGAAGTTTTGCGTATATACCGACTTTTCTTTATCGCTTCAGGAAGTTAGCGTCTTCCTTCCTGTCTCAATGTCTATAATAGCATTATCGCAATGATTTGATCACGATGTTATTCCTTAATCGCGCAACTGTCAGTTTATAAGAAATTATAAGAAGTTGTTAAAATAATAATATCCAATTTCGTTAGAAGTGGCAATCATTTTTAAACTTTAAAAATTTTTTATTGTATCGAGAATAGAACATTGTACGTTTATAATTTTTATACATCCGACAAAATTTCATAATAAATAGTATAATCTGGGAGCGAATGTATTATTATTAATTGCAATTGCAATTGCAATTGAATTGCAAATTTGATTGTTGGACGTAGAAATAACCGTTTATCATGATCAATTTGACTATCAAGCCGTTGCATTATATGTCATACATTATGTTCATTGTGTTTTTATATCAAACACTTTACATTTTGCATTTCGTTAATAATCTTGCATTGCAATAAATACAAATTGTTACAAGGGGGGAACAGAACGCAGAAAAAAAGAAAAAATACTTAAAACTAGAAGTTAGGAAGTTGCCTTCATATGAAACAGAAATCCTGCATTGATCGTATGGAACATCGCACGAAAGATGCTAGTCGTAAGATCGAAATATGATACGTGATGCATAAGATTTCGCGAAAGAGGCGATTCAGCAGTTGTTTAAGTTGTCGTTTAACGATGAACGGTTGGCGCCCTGGGAAAACAGCAATCGTAATCAGCAACAGGTGTCGTACCCGAGAACCCGTGATACTAGTAAATCGATCGTAGGGATCACGAAAGCGAAAGCGCGTGTAGAATTTCGACATATCGTTTGTTGACCCGTGACTTGGCTCCGCAAAATTTTTTTTATGTTACCTGCTCGGACACGTTTGCAATACACGTCTCTACGGGGTAGATCGGTACAGATAAGCTAAGCAATCTTTTCGGAGATTGTACGAGGTAACGCATTGTCATGGGATAAAATTCGGAACGAGAGATCACGAATCTAAAAGACACTTCGTCTCTTTTCTATTATTATTTTTAAAACTTTTATTATCTCAATTATATTAACGCAAATGTTATCGTATTCTGCATATTTTATAAAATTTTAATAATCTTGGACGGCCTTTTTATATAAAATGCTATCTAATTTCTAATATTTTATGCTGTTTTATAAAATTTATAATTTTTTAATTAATTTTCACTGAGTATTATGTCTTCGGTTGTTTTTGGTAAATATATTTTCGACAAAATTAGGAAAAATTTTTAAAATATTTTGAACGCTATATATATATAAATATATATATATATATATATATCTTTTTCTTTTCTTTCTGTTTTAAAAAACTATACCTCTTCAATATTATATAAATCAATATTATATATTATATAATTCTCTGTCTTATAAATTCATTCGACCATGGAAGAGATTCCATGATTTAAAGCAACGATTTAGTGTATATTAGAGTAAGAAATGGTTTCATTATTTTAACTCTTGATTTCATACTCTTAATATTTTGATACAGGATATTTATGATATAAAATTTTTTTCATCAATTTAATTCCATTAAATATTTCAATTTAATTAATATATTGTCTTTTAATACATATTCTTCTGAAGCTTTCATTTCATTTGATTACATCTATGCTACATATTTAACTTCTGGTCTTCTGTGATGTCGCGTATAAGCGAGGAATTTACATTTCTCAAGTCAGGATATTAGCACGCGCTTGTTACTTCCCGTAATTAACCATCTGTACACATCGCGAGTGACATCGGAGTCAACGCGGTAAAGGTCAATTCAAGTAGCGACTGCAGCGGTCTTGTTACTCACTGATAGGGTAACATGTCGAACAGATCTTTGTTAGGAGCGAGAGATAAAAGAAAAGGTGATATCGATGCCGGCGGCAACGCGTTTGTCGAGGGTTTCAATGATATCCTTGAAACATCGAGTTGGCTCGAGTTTACTCGAAATCTCTTCAACTTTTGTAAGGATCGTTACCGTACCGCAGTGATCTTGAGAATCTCACGCATGAATAGAAAATTAGGATTCCAAGCGAGATTGCATAATATATATAAATCTGACTGTAGACTTAATCTTTGACTTGCACAGTTGAAACAAAAGAGCTTGTTTGAATGTACAAGATATAAAATTCATAATTATTATGTCATATTTTTACTTCATATTTTTTGTTATCATCTTCTTATATTGCATCAAACAATATTTATAGCTTATATTGAGTTACGTAAAAATTTTATTTATATATTTATATTCTAATTATATATATTTTATTCATACATGGAGAGAACGGTTTTGCTAAAATATCTGAAAATTTAGCTAGAAAATTTAGCTACAAATCTGAAAATAATTTTATTAAACAAAATAATTATGTAGGTTCAAAGCTCAAGCTGATTGCTAGAATGTCAAAACTCTTTGCAGAATTGCTTATTATGAGCATCTTATATAATTATTTTGACAATCCAACAAAATTATTTTCAGATGTGTATCTAGCTAAATTTTTAGATATTTTTTAGATATTTCAGCAAAATCATTCTTTCCATGTATGACTACGCTGTTACATTCCTAATAATGTTACACACTAACTTTTCATGAAACTATAATAGCTATAAATACACTTAATGCGACACTTAATAACATAAGAATAATTATCAGTTAAAAAATAGAGATTACATTTAAAAAATGTGACTTAAAACTATCGCACTTCCTTATCAATTTACTTGAAAATGTTTCACGTGCTCTTTTTACCGGAAATCTGAAGGTTCCTCATTGCATATCTCGACTTAGTAAAAAGTCAAACGATACATATTTAATCGACCGCGAGTGACCTTCCGAAGAAAATTCACAATTCTCGTTACTCTGGTAACCACGATGAAATGGAAATTGCAAGTGCTTGTTGCGCATTATGTGTTACTTCAATTTGACGAAAGAAGCAAATTTCAAGATAAAAGTTGAGGTAAGACTCAAACAAAAGAGAATAATTTAAATAACTTTTCACGAATTAAACATGATTTAATGTATTAAGATAAATACATCAATCGCATGAATATTTGTGCTGTGAATTAAATACTATTTATTTTTTTACGCAATAGAATCGTATTTACGCAAAATAATGTCTCGTAATTTTTTTTAACGAATTTTATTACAAGTCCATAAAACATTTGCCGAATTTGATTATGCGCCGTTTTCTGAATGGCGGAAGAAAATTAGGAGATAAAAATGTTTGTGGTTCAGGAATAGCTATTTTGCATATGAAATACTTATTTATTCGTGACAGTATAAAAGTTCCATCAAGTTTATATTTAAGTTTAATTAGTAGTATACGCTTGATTAAAATTTATGACATTTCAAAAAACCGGATTCACACCTTCAAAATAAATAGTTTACGTGTTTATACGAATAATTATTTGCTGTTTTAAATTTATATATTTTATCCATTTTGTAAACAATTGCCACATGCAAGAACACATGGTACACTTTAATATAATTACATTCCAATTTCTCTTCACCGGCGAGGAGACGTGATGACGGATTAATGCTGCCGAAACAATAAACGCGGAATGTTCATCCTTAGTGAGTTCAAGAGTACCCCGCAATTTCGCGATGAGGAAAGCTCTTTAGGTAACAAAGTTAATCGTTGGAATCTCGCGTTGCTGACGTAAACTCGCCGACCAATTACTCGTTACGCGCGTACTTTTATCGCTCGTATCGTTACTTATTGTAATAACGCAAGACTAAAAATACAAACATACGTACGTACGTTCCACTGTTTCGCAATGGGAACTTTTTTCCTAATATTTCCAACGCTCGGCATTATCTATGAAAGTAGCGACCTAGCCGCTTTAAACGAAGTGAAATACACGCACTCGCTTATCATCGATTGCATTCCCGCTAATGCTGCCACGATTGTGCAAGATTGTCTCACCTACCGTAACGCTTTGCAGGATTATCTTACGCAAGGTAGCGCAGGTTACACGTGTGAAATGGTTTTAGTGAAGGTTGCTGAATTGATTTCGGCATATGAATAATTGATTTCGGTATATAGATCACTGTGTTTGCAAATCTATAAAGTCAAAGAGAATATCGTGCACGATGCGAGTGTAATTAATAATTGTTATGAACTTAGAAAGAATTTCTTTGTCTCATTTTCTTTTTTAAGATATCTGATTGTTATAAAAACATTTATTTTCAAATTTACATAATATAATTATCATTATAAATATGATTTTATTAATGTTTATATATATATATGTATATAATATTTATTTATTTATATGTAATATTTAAATACACGCGCGCGCGCTCGCTCACTCACTCATTCACTCAATTATATTTATATGTAGTAATTATAAATTTTCGAATTAAGCAAGTCGAGAGAGAGAGAGAGAGAGAGAGAAAGATACAGCTCCGAAAGTTCCTGCAAGATGGCATTCTGCAAATCTAATGTCTGAGATGTCTCCAGAAAGATGAACGAAATGCTTCCACGATTTCATGGAAAAGTGCATTCATTATAATGGAATATTTTGAAAAACAATAAAGCCAATTTCCGAAATTAATTATATTTATGTTTTTACACGATTTTACAGGAATTTTCGGAGCTATCTATGTATCAAACTTAACAAAGACTGTAACTCGGAAGTTTGATAGGAAATTTATCAAGAGCCGATAGTTTCCTGCCCTCAAGTTCTCGCGAAGATCCAAACTACGCGGAGGCAGAATATTCGATAAGATCTGGAGCGCTCTGTATAAGTTACTCCAACGATAACGGCGCAGTTGCTGAAACGATATAAATTCTGCGGACGATGAAACGCTCGATCAGGCCGGCCGCGGGTCATTGATTTAGCTGATGACCGCGCTTGTATACCCGCGAGAAGTAGCACCGGTTGTTATACATTATGCAAAACTTTTTCCCAACTCGACTCGCAATCGTTACGTCTATCCGTTGCCATTGCCGATTGAATAAGCTTTTCTCGCGTTCCCGCGAAATTCCACCGCGATCTCTCTCCGCGTTTCTGGCCGGCACCACGACAGAACCGCTAAAAACGCTCCGTGTTGCAAACGAACACTCCGGAACGGAACGCCGCGCCGGTCTGCACAATGCGGCGCTTCGCTTGCGAAAATATAATTGCGAGCACAACATGAGCACGCGGTTGCCACTGTCGCCGCTGTCGTCGTGATCGTTTCGACATTACCCCGGCATAATTCGATTCTGTTGCGTTTATCAATCGAATTGCGATGAGAAAGAGATCTCGTTGTTATACGAGTCGCGGTTGGCATGTTGGTAATACAACTGCGCGCAAAAGTGCCGCATCGATCGTTAAACGGCATACTCGTAACCGATTGACCTATGCTGACGCCGAGTGTTACAGTCATTTTTCCCGTACCCGGCTGTTTATCGAACAACGGTATCGTGTGTGCAAACTATCCCGGGTTCATTCCCGCGCGATGGATTCGCCGACGAACGAAATTTCGCGGTAGGTAGGATTTCGACGAAGTTAACGTCGCGTGCATCGAACAAAAATAAATGAAGTCTTTAACTCTTGAGAAAAAAGTTTTAGAAGTTAACTTCGCGAAACAAACATTCACGCGGCTATAGATAGATTCTCGCGACACAGCGTTCACCCAAATCTAACTTCTCACGATGTTTAACGCGATATTTCAGAAATATTGTACACTGACTGTCGAGTTGATTGGCTAATTCAAAAAAGATTACGAATTAATTGAGAACTTTAGTGCTAGGATTTCTGAATATCGATTCCACGTGGAATCTTCAACGAGGGAAGTACGCGACAATTTTCACAAAAGTCTCAGATATTAAAGTGTTTGGTGTAAATAATTCGGGACCCCTATTATACACGGAGAACGTGAGATCACGGAATCGTGGGATAGGAGCCAGTGGCGCACATCAAATTACAATTCCAGTTGATTTGAGATGGATCGCTCTTTTTTTTTGTGTTATTAGAGAAGCCCGCGCGCGACTCTGATCGATAAACTCGATGACCTTGATATACACCAGACTTTTCTAACGAAGTAAAAGTGGACGCCTTCATGGAGGTTTTAAGAAATTACATGTCGCCGACGGCGTATTTGTCGCAGAGGATCGTGGCAAGTGTAACTTTGTCGCTGTCCGACTGTTTAATGAGCGAAAACAAACGGCATTTCTGCACGAGCGATCAAGTTTATCTCTCTCGTACCAGAAGTCGACGCCTTGCGAATGACGAATAATGTTTACTGGAGAAGCGCCCGCATGTTGCGCGTATTTCGATAATAGCGATTGCGTAACACGCGGAGAAATATGGGTGAACGATGTAGTGAAAGACTTAATGGAACGAGAAATGTAATTTTTTACTTAACGTTCACGATATTTTTAAAAGGCGACTCGTGTCCTATATCATGTATAACAAATTTGATGTATCTTACGTAACAAAAAATAGAAGAAATATGTGTCTCTCATATAAGAATTATTTGCTTAGATTAAAATCGGATTCAATGTATATAAGCATTTAGATCTTCCAACAACCTGCGCCGATCAAGTTCATTTTTTAATCTGAATTTCTTATCTACATTGTTTAAAAAAAATAAATTTCTAATAATCTTCTAATATCTTCTAATAATACTGTACGTCATTTTTAAGTTACGTTAGCCTATGTATAGAACAGATAATTAAATACCGCGAATCGCAATGCCCGTGGCGGCGGAAAACGCCCTGGAGATTGATCTTGCCGATCTCGCTCTCCACCCTGCGCGCAAGAGTCGCCAGCGACGTATTCAAGGCCGCTCGAGGCCGGATCGAGAGGCTCGAATTCGTCGCGTCGATCTTGCGGGCGCGCGATAGAGAGAAGGAAACTCTCGCGAGTGAAACGTGCGTCCGAGTTCCTTTCTTTCGCGTCTACGCCTGTCGCTCCCACAATCAGTCCCTTTTTCTCTCTCCCTCTCCCACGGCTCTCTCTTTTCCTCATCTGCCTTTCCGTCACGTTCTCTCACGTCTCCCCCAGTTCTGCCACCGTCTTTCTGCGTCTCGCTCTAACATTTTCTTTCTCTCGACGCGCGGCAAACCGAGCGCAAACGTCCTTGACGATCGCTGTAGCGAACGCGGCAGCGCAGCGCAGCGCAGCGTTGCATGTCGTTGCGTTTGTGCGCAACTTCTACGCTCCGCTCCTCTCTTCATATCTCTCTCCTTTTCTTGTTTTCTCTCTCTCTCTCTTTCTCTCTCAACGTACACCGCAAGTCACGAGCAACTCTCCACTTCACCACGCACGCGGTTGCTGCCGTGCGCACATTACGTCATCAACACCTTCACTTCTCTCGCGCTGTCCGAGCGCGACGACGCGATCTCTCGTCGTCCCTCGGCCCGTGTTCGTGCCCCAACGCGCCGTCACAGATCTTAAAAGCGCGTCGATTAGCGTCGTTAGTTTCGCGATCGTTACTTGACTTTAATTTAATTTTAATTTTCCTCTTAACTGATAAAGTGTATTGAACTTCTCGTATTGTTAATCAGATCTCAACATCTCGTATTATCTCATGGTTTCTTGAAAAATTTGAGCTATAATTGAAAAATTCAAAAAGAAATACATTCCTGAACGTCTAACGATTGTTGTTTTGTCCAATTTGAAAAGAAATTAACTTAAAAAAATTGAATATTGTGAAGCTTTTTATTTCTCAATATATGATATTCAATGTTTCACCTTTTAAGGTGTATTTTTAGATTTAATATTCGTAAGACAGAGTAAAATGATAGCGACAGTGCTGTAGCTTTGTTTAAAAGAAGAGAAAATTGCAAATCCAATATCAACAAGAACCGTATGTATACCGAAATTAAAGCTTACGGTTTAACTAAAGCTACTTTCTCGGACATTACATTACCTGGTTCTGAAAGCTTTATTAACCGCGGTGCAAAGTTACGTCGTAGGTGTGTAATCCTATCTTGTGTGCTCTGGTATCGTGTAAATTACAAATTGAATACGTGCGCAGAGACTTAACTCGAACATAAGAGAATGATTTTACGGTAGCTTTGAATTGCACTGCATTATCTGTTAGATCTGTTGAATATTAATTCAGCGAAATTTTATCTATTTTTTTTATTTTTTTCATGGTTATACATACACGGAAAGAACGTGCTGAAATATCTAAAAATTTAGTTGGATACAGATGTGAAAATAATTGTATTGAATCGTCAAAATAATTATGCTTAAACATTTTTGACAGTGAAATATTTTAACACTCTAGCAACCAGTTTGAACATTCTGCATAACTATTTTGATGATCAAACAAAATTATTTTCAGATCTGATCTATCTAGTCAAATTTTTAGATACTTCAACAAAACCGTGTTCTTTCCGTGTACAGGATATTTCACAACTAGAGAACTCAATATACCGTAAATAATTTTCGAATAATAAATGTGACGAGAAACCTAGAAATCTCCGCAAAATAAACTTTAGATAAAACAGACAATGTAAGATTCCGTCTACTTTATAACGTGGGAAACAAGTTTTTGAGTTTTGATACAAAACGCCTTGTAGAGAAAGTATCTTCAAATCATTGCGACTTCATCGTGAGCTAAAAATCCAGATAGACTTTTCAAGTATAACTATTCGCAAAAGTTGAATGATTCGCGCGACCACGCTGCTGTACTTAAATGTCAACAATCGCGAACATTTAATAGGGGAATCCCCAGATATCTTTTTTTTTACAAATCCCTCTCTTTCATACGAGAAGACGCGAGCAACCATCGACTTGTGGATGTCTAAAAAATTTATCATCGCTTCCTTACATTCTTTGCCTAACGATGAATGGCAGGATTGTTACATCGGCGGTATAGCGCGTCCGAGAATAGATTAACCGCCGCTTCGATTTAAAAGCACGACCGACACTATGACGTGAAAGTAACGATCTGATGTCGAGTCAATAACCTGCGATAACTGTTTGACCTAAAATTGTCTTTGGAACCCTGGAAGAGTTTTTCTTTTCCGTAGCTTCGGAACCCGCGACGCTCGGCTCGCCGCGATGACTGTTTTTCGCGCTTTTAAATCATTCTATTCTGATATATTAACGAGCCTTAGTTCACTCGTTGACTAAATTTAACATCATTCGCGCGCGTCGTGTCATATACATGTCATAGCATCTCGATAGTATGACCACAGTTCGTTTCCGCATGCCCTGATGTTTTACTCGTCGTCCTTCTAAACGCAGTTTCCTTTCTTGCGTCCTTTCCTCGTAAATATTCATTCGCACTTATTAACCTCGACAATACACAGAAAGATTATCTGCTTCGTATGAATAGCATATGAATACAAATGAATACAAGCTCACGTTCGGGAAATCCAGAATTTTAACTTTTAGTGAAATAATGATCTAACGTGAGATCTAGCGTGAGATTACGAGCAGCAAGATTATTTTAATATTTGAGAAAACGCGCTCGAATATATTTGCATTAACAATAGATATTCTGTTATGTAAAGCAAAAAGAAAATGGGTTAATGAAAGAAAAAGTGAGATTACAATCCGTAGATTTTAGTCCGCTTCAAACGATATCTCGACTTCCATTGTGCTTCTGCACTGAGAATTTCTTCGGGTGGAAAGGCTACTCTATGAAGGATCTAGATACGGAAGTATGTATCCCCGTTGTAGATATAATTCCTCTGCACTCGTGCTGCGCGTTTAATGACGTAATTTTAATATGAAACTTCCACAAGCAGATTTTAATATCACAGTAAGTACTCGTCATCAAAGTATGTATTTCTAAGTTCAATCTACGTTTTATTCATATGACTCATTGCCTTACTATGTTAAGCTCATTGCGAACTTTCGATGTTGAAACGGAGAATTTTTTATCCATTAATTATCTGAATTTTTGCTCAAGTAATATATTGAATATTCGATATTAATGTATTCGATATTAATATATTATTGACATAACGCTGTTAATAATTCTTTTAGAACAGATTTTTTTTACAATTTAAAAAATTATTATATTGAATATAAAATATAATATAAAATATAATTATAAAATTATAAAATATAATTATGTCTGCGTATCTCACGTTTTTTTATATTTTCGTGTAAAAATATTGATCCATTTTTTCTATCACATGAAAAAATATGTCGAAATATTGATTTAATACTGATCACATCAAATTGATCGCTATCAGGCGCTTTGATGTTAACAATATTTCATGTTCTATAACTTCCGCTTAAGTAAAGTCACGATTAAAGATCGAACGACAATGCGAAGGGAATCCGGAAAACGCGGTACATAGCGTAAAGTAGGACGGTAACTCTTGATGCACGGAAGGACATATTTAGCCTATAGGTTACGAGAAACAGATGGTTATAAGCTCTTATCTGACATCGATCTATAGTTATGCCGTTTCTAGAAGCTGCTAGAAACATCGAACGCACGCACCTTCACGTGCGAAGGGATTGCCGCAGTAGAACGAGAAGAAAAGAAAAAAAGAACGACGCTATTCAGCGTTCTCGGGTCTCGAGAGGGCGTTTATCGGGCGCTTATGTAGCTTATGTAAAAATTATCGTATTTAGAAGTATTAATAAGACGAATCATTTAAATACTATTTCTTTTAGTAGAAATAATCACAAATAAATTCGTAATCAATATTAACCGTTCTCGGATCGATTTAACTCCGTTCGCTTAAAAATATAGATATTAACAAGTATTAGAAATGGAAATACAACTGAGGAAAAGAGATAGAGATTTAAATTTTCTAATTTGAGTCAGAAAAATAATATCACTGGAAATGTTTTTATATAAAATATTATATATTTATTATATATTTATTTTATATTGTACAAATTGACAAATAAAAATTTTAGGTTTAGAGAAAATAAAAAATTGTAAAAAAAAATTCAAGCTTAATATCGATTGATTTCTTTGCAGCTACAGCTTCATTAACTGTATTTCATTGATTTTGCTTATTAAATTTCTAATGTTTACTAATCTTAAAATTATGAACAACGAAAAAGCTGTTTGCTACCATTATTCCTTTGTATTGTTTGTACTTAGAATCTTCACTTTCTTCAACAGCTAAATATGTATTTATCTCGTTATAAGTACAATAATTTTGGAAGACTTCAAACACGAAAAAATCATATGTGAGCGACTCTGACTCGCTGCATCGTGAGTGGATAAAATAGAATCTTCAACTGGTAGTCTGATACGGGCTTTAAGCTTACGGCACACGATTTATGTTTTCCTGCTGGGTTATTTGCGTTTTAGTGAATTATTAAAATTGTTAAATTATTAAAATTTTTAAAAACCACACGCAAATTTTCTAATAATTTGCTAAAATGCAAACAATCCAACAGAAACATTCATCGTGTGTCGCAGGCTTTGAATAGCGAAGTATCACACTGCTATTTCCTCAAATTATCGTATTTTTACCAAAGTGTTATCGTTCATCGTAAAATGACTAAAATTATCGTGCATATACGAGTTAGTTATCGCACATCTGAGAACGCTAATGCTATTTGAAAATTGCAATAATTTCGGAGATAAAAAGTGCAAACAAGGCCGCGTGACTCAAAGTTGTCTTATTTATAGGCAGAAGTAATTGATCCGGTTATTACGTAAGACTCAGGATAGAGGAACGTTGCAGCGCGCATAATGCTCGCTTCGCCTTTCAAAATTATTGTAATGCAATACGCAGCATTTGATTATCGTTTGAAAGGACGTGGAAAAATTTAAGTAAAAATTTCAGAAATTTGTGAGATTTGTCGAGTATCTTTATCCGTATCTACAATTTCGATTCCAATACCCCTATTCTGTAACTCTTAATGACAGTGTTGATATCGTTACATTGTTGCGTATTTTTATATGGTAAAAAAGCTGCACAACAATATATAATGATATCGATACTATCGTTAAAAGTTACAAAATAGAGATATCGGTCAAATTTGTGGAGTATATCGTTACATAATGAGTGCAGTTAAAAAAAAAGTTTTAAGGATTAAAAAATCGTCAATTTATCGCATATATGTATATTTGTATTGAAATAGTCAGTCTCGAATTGAAATAGTTATCTCTAATTTTCTGAAATTTTGCGGACTGTCACAGTCTTGTATGCTTGATGAATTAAGAGGACATTGTAGTTTAGAAAGTAAAAAAATCGATTTTTTTTTTTACGTATTTTGCATCCCTAAAATGTGTATGCGAATATATATCTGTAAAAGAATTTTGCAATACTCAAAATATTAAAACAATTTATAACGAACGGAACCTTGCACTAATCGAAAATCAAGTGAAAAAAGAAAGAAGAAGGAAAAAGCGATCAAATGCAGCAAATTTGTTCTTCGAACAGGAGGAGGAATGCATTTATGGACCAGGAATCGCTTAAATGTAAGTTATAAAATATTGCAGTTAATTAAAAGTTATCATAAAGTAAAACTTTAAACTTTTCTCGAAACGATGTTTTTTTAAACTGGAAAATGCTCTGATGCCTAAGCAACAGCCGCCATTTTTTATATTTCTTCCTAAAAAAAATTAGTATTTGTACTTTGAAATATATGAAATGCAATGCAAAAAAAAAAATTATTTTGGTATCTCTTTCCCTTTTCTTTCTTCTCCTCTTAAGAAATATATAAAAAACACATAAATTTTGGATCTCTAGATTAGAATCTCCCCTCTCCCCTTAAGAAGCGTTTTAAATTTTTTAATGCCTACATTTTATTTTACGATTGCCAACCAAATAGAATTTGTTTATTTATTCAGTACAATTTTGGATTTCACGATATCCGAATTAATATTTTAGAGCGCATCAGCCTAATTGTAAGGTTTCTCTGGATATAAACATACGCTAATAATTCCTGTAGCTTGTAGCAAAATTTTCATAAGAATTTTTTTTTCGCATATACCAAGTGTAGTCGAGCTTCTATCTGATTTTTTAAGTCTACAATGGTAACATAAGATCGTAAGACCGTAAAGTAATAGGCTCAGCCAATCACAGGTCCCAGCGGGCTCTTGCAACCGCACCTCTCAGTCTTACGTTATGGTCATCGTGTAGAGTAGGCTTTACAAGTGCGTTTCGTCAAAACGGTTTCGCAGTCGTAAATCTTGAAACGTGGAACGTGAGCATTAAGAAACTTAAAATGCTTTTTAAGTCATCAGGTGCGTAAGATCGCGACCGCGAAGTTTCGGAAAACAGAAGCGACCAGCGTTCAGCGATAGCGGGAAAATCGCGGAAGTCTCGGTGCCACCGATCGATCGCGCAACACACGCCGCTACTCGCGCGCGTCGTGGCCTACTCTCTCTTTCGGGCACCATCCGCGATCCCGCGACCGGCGAAGAGTAGCGCTCCGCGCGCGCACGCGACAGAGAGAGAGAGAAAATTCGAACCTTAGCGCTACGTCACGTGCCCGAGAGAGGAAAAATCGAGAGGGGAATGACGAAAAGCGCGCGCGCGGCGGGTTTGAGACAACGAGAGATGCAAAGCCGAGTTTACTCGAAAGCCTCGCACCTGCCGGAGAGCGGAGACTCGTCGTTTCGCCGGTCGGTCGCGCGTTCTTCTCGCGCACGCCGTCCCTCGTTGCGCGTGCGTCGCGCGCGGTTCGCGTCGTATGAACGGAGATCGGATCTCGGATCGCGTTTCGCGCTCGCGTTGCGACTCGCGAGCTCGTGTGTGTGTGTGTGTGTGTGTGGGTGCGCGGCTACGCGCGGGGATGGCGACGAGGACACCGGCGACCGGCCGGAGCCGCGAGTGGGGGAGCGGGAGTAGCGGGAGCGACTCGATGGGAGGGGGAGGGAGGGGAGAGGGATAGGGACGCGGAGTGCGTGCGCGTTCGAATCGTACGCGCCGCTGTCAGTGTCAGTTGGTTCGCCGCGGCGACTAGTGGTATATCGTAGACGTGTTGTAAACTGAACCTCCTCGTTCCGGTCGGCACGTACGGTTTCCCTTGCGCGCATCTTGCCCACGGCCGTGCAAAACGTTCGTTTTCCCGGTTGCTCCGGCGAGCGCGCGCGAGAAGAACGGAGCGGCGGCTCGCGGACCGACGGACGATCGGGGGGAAAACCCGAAACGGAGAGAGCCGGCGAGACGAAAGCTCCGTCCACGGAGCTTCGAAGCGGACCGGCCCGGCCGTCTCCGTCGGCCGATCTCTCGTACGGAGCGCGAGCGCGAAAGGCGCCAAGTTCTCTCGGCGGTGTTCTCGTCACGACGCGCCATTCGACTCCCGGTGGCGCAACGAGCTCTCGACCGGTTCGAGAACGGCGCGAAACGGCTTGTCGTTATCGTACGTTCTTCCTGTCGTAATTACGCGTCGAGATACGAGAAGAAGCGGGCACGTTCAAGTGCGCGGGCCTCTCGACGGCGTTTACGCGCAACCAAGAGACGTTGATTGACGAGCGAAAACTCTCGAATCGGATGTTGATATCTTGGCGTCACTCACACATGACGGCGACACGCTGCGACCTCGCGAAAGATCAGTGAAACGTGCCGTGACCTAGTGTCCCGACGACGACGACGACGACGACGACGACGAAGGAGGAGAAGGCTTGTACGCATCGTAAGTATCGACCTCTCATTGATCTCGTTTGCCATATGTTAGCCCTTCGTGCTCGAGCCTCGCGAACTCGGCGACGAGCCGGGACGATTTAGGGTGCGTTCGTCAAGACGCTATCTGCGCTACTGCTATCGTTCTGTCATTTCTTTTACATCCAATGACCGATAAAGATAGAACGATAGCAATAGCGCGGATAGCGTCTTCGCGAACGCACCCTTGGAGAGCAAAGTGGTCGATTGTCGCGCCGTCTCGATTACAGTGTCTCGAAATTTGATGCTCCAACTTCGCGGCGTTTCGATTTGAGTCAAGGACGGAATCGTTTCTGCGTAATCGATATCTGGCGAAAACTCGGAAGTCGAGCTCGGGAATCTCAAGCGATTTCGGCGAGTTCTCGAAATATCCGACGCTCGCATCCGCGCGTCCACATTCCCATTCGCGTCCCGAACGCGGACGAACGATCGCGCTCTTTCTAGAACGTCGCGGTTTGCGCGCGCACGCGCGCGACCTTTTGCGACCCTCCTCTCCCGCGTCCCTCTCGCCGAGTTTCAGGCGGAACTTTTTGCGCGCCGGGAACTGTCTGCGTGTCGATGCACCCCTCCGACGCGAGAAAAACACGCTCGAGGGTAAATGCACGAGGGTGAACGGGGGCGAGATCGAGGAACTTCTCTGCGACGGCGGTACGCGATGTTAGTTGAATCTCGATCGATCGTATTTACTTCCCTCAGTCTCACCTGTGATTTAAATGTTGCCAACTTCGAGCGGCGAGCACGTATCGCGAACAACGAGAGCGAGATATCGAAACTGACGCGATCGTTATGAATCAACTCCGATAAATGACCGGTTTTATTTGGTGTTCGGCCGGTTTTATTTATTACGCACCAGTTACAAGTTGTATTTATATGGCGACCTTTTGTCCAAGATTGTATTTACTTGATTTTATTTGAGCGACGGAAGTAGATTCAATGGCTGATAATTACCGATTTGCCTACTTGAAACATTGTGTGCAAAAACAACTCGTTCTTCCTCGTTCTTGTGGCATAATTATAGGATGGTGGTTCATTTTGCGCGATTCACTTTCACTCTGCAATTTAAATTACTTTATGACTACTACGTTTCTCGAACGCGGAACTGATTAATTCGTAAAAACAAAGAATAGATGCGCCTTCTAATACGCATGTTCGATACATCGAATTTTAATAAAACGGTATGAATATAAAGGGATTCGATAGTATTATAGATAGTATAGAAGAACAGTGAAACACTTTTTTCTTATTCTTATATTTTCCAATATCTGGCTAGCTTTCCGAGAGTGCAAGTTGTAAATAAACGTTCGATGTGTGTAAAGAGCACAGATTATTACGTCAAAAATCTTAAAGAGTACCGCGTCAATGATTAAACGATAAACAAAATAAGACTGAGAAGAAATCAAACAAAATAAGAAAAAAGCCAGTGAGAGCCAGCGCTGATGTATCGCTGCGTAATGTTTAAATATTTATTAGTAAAATATTACGTAGGTACCTTATGTAATATTTTATTAATAAATATTTTTAACGTTGCGCGTATCGACATATCGCGTTAACTTTTACCGGATTCCTTTCCTTATCTCGATTCATAACTAACGAGCAGAACGGATCCGGGGAAACTTCGGAAATATGTATTTTTAATTCGCGGCTCGTTTCAACGGTACAATGTAGGGTGAGGAAATTGAATTACGAGTGCCGCGCAATTATGTCATTGCATACACGTGATACTCCGTGGAATCGACTGTTTTGCGGGAATAGATTAGTAGTCAAGGTCGGGATATCTTTACTTGTAACAAATCGAGACGCGCACACTCACGCATCCGCGTACACGCGCGCATGTACGCCGGCGCACACGCCTCGATACACGTACGTTAATTCATCCGTTACGTGCGATCGCGCGCGAGCGGCGTATTAAAAGCCGCCGTCGACTTGTTTACCGTGTCTTTAACGAGCACTCTCGGCAATATGGTGAAATAATTATTACGTCGCGACGCGGAAAAGGGAAAGGCGGGAAGGTATCGGGATTACGCAAAGCGGACCGCTTCATCCAATTGTCCGATTTGTTCTCGCGCAAAATGAGGAGGGTACATCGATACATATGAAAGAATTATGTATGCATAATATATGTTTATGCGTTTGTACAGTGAAGGACGGCGATTTTATCAAAGCTATCGCGATACTTAAATCGCGGTAATAACTCGCGCGCAAAAAAATACTTCCCAAGGAACTTATAAACGCATGCACTCTCGACAATGTAACGAGCGTATTTCGCGTATTATACGGGAAGTTGTGTGACTTAACAGTTGATCGTCTGAATAAAATGACTAATGACAAGCTGGCGAACAAGCTTTGTCTCGCGATCTTATAGCATTAGCACGGATTAAATTACATTGTACGTACTGCGTTTCCGCTTGCGGTGCGGTTTCTCGAGAAAGAGAGAGGGGGGAGAGAAATAATGTCTGACGTTTCGTCGGCGCGAAAGACTATTTTTTTTTACATTTTTTTACATTTGAACATCGAACGTTGACAAGAATGTACTTTCATACACTGGGTGAGCTTTGCTTAAAGGAAAGTTAAAACGTCTGTAAATATAGATAATAAATTACATTAATTGATTACGCTCTGTTAACTGCGGCATTGCTCTTATTAGCCCTTCTAAGATTAATTGATT
>JANQDE010000023.1:443573-482870 GCA_037157785.1 Cephalotes varians
ATCGACGGTCGTTTCTCGTTTCACCTTTCGAGCGCGACTGCGGATGATGTCGCGAGAGCGATAGAAGACATTCTCGAACAAATCGATTTACTCGGTATGTCGCGTGCTGCTCGAGTCAGTCACCAAAATACCAGAGTATACCCGAAATACTATCCGAATACCTAAGTAGTGACATCACCAATCGCGCGTCGGAAACGTCGAGCTAAAGATAGACTCGCTCACGGGTCAAGGTATTCTCCCCTTTTCTTCTTCCCTCTTTTCCCTCTTTTTTTCCGCGAATGCCAGCTGGACGGCACGAGTGGAATAATTCGCGCAGAGAAATCATTGCGTCAAACGGTTTCGGAACGGTCCGTCGTCGCTCCCGCGATCTCTCCTTAATCGTTTTAACATTGTTCGCACGAAGATAGATAATCCGTCGATTTATGTCAGTCGTTTGAGGGAGGTGCCAATGGAATCTTAAGCGGATTTGCCAAGACCCTAATACGCGGCGCGATGCGCCGCGTGTGCAAATAAAACGCGCGCACGCCCGCGTCGTCACGCCGTTGATTACGTAGCCAACAGGTTGTTTTTTTTGTTCGCGTAAGAACAAGAGCTCGTTTAACGACATGCGTCTGTCCGTTGGCGTATGGCACGACACCTACGAGCTCCGTGCGTTCGCATTCGTCCCGGGAGCGCAGCATCGCGAGAACTTGTTTGTATTAATTACTTGTTTACGTACTGCGATCGTAATTAACGTTGAAACAGTTTAACAATTGATTGAAAAAGAGAGGAGGACTGAAAAACAATTATTCGGAGAGTTGCGTAAATTATTGTACGGAAATTCTACATCTCACACATAAATCTATATTCATAAATTAATCACTAATTTATCGAAAATTATACCCTTTATATCAAATATTTGTAATAAGAGTCTCCGCTATATATCGGAAAATATTTCAGCGAACAGATCTTTTTCATAAAAAACAGAAAGAAAACATTAATGAGAATTTAATTGATATATAGATAGATAGAGCTTCCTTTATCATGTTCCAGAATAACATTATTTCAAGCTAAAAACATCAGTACAGAATAGAACAAAAGAATAGAGAAAATATAAATATAACAATAGAAATATAAAAAATTACAAAGTTTTATATATGTATGTATACATAAAAGAAAAATAAAAAAATAAAAAATGAGATATAAAAAAAATAAGCCTATCGATAAAAGTGGAGAACGAATGAGTGTGAATAATGATTAATTAATTATTAAGCAGGAAATCATCAAAATTGCGCTTGAAATTTACGAGACACATAA
The DNA here is from genome assembly GCA_037157785.1 of Cephalotes varians. Lineage (NCBI taxonomy): Eukaryota > Metazoa > Arthropoda > Insecta > Hymenoptera > Formicidae > Cephalotes > Cephalotes varians. The sequence continues at coordinate 444,870 of JANQDE010000023.1, forward strand.
GTCTCACGCAAATTCAAAGGAAGGTCATTTCAGAGCTCAGCAGCAAAGCAATAAAATGACCGTTTGTACAATTTAGTGCGATAGATAGGTAAATTTATCATAGGCCCTGTAAGCCCTAGTATCACGCATAGTCTTATCACGCTTAAATTGAAACCTCTCAAAAATGATCTGAGGCTTCTTCCAAGTGAATTAAGCATCCCACAAAATATTGACGCCTGGTTCTAAACCAGCTTGCGAAGATAAGGAGTTATATGTTCGTCCCATGTAGCTCCAAACACAAAACACAAGTGTTTAGAATTTTGTTGACGTAAGTTCAGTTCACAAATGATATCAGTTTGAATAGTAAAGCAATAATTAAATGAAAAGATCAATGTCAATATTAACCTTGATCGCAGCAATTGCATCGGCAGAAAATGTCTACAAAGTTTGAGCTGATATAATGAGGAGTTAACTTTAGAAATTGTTTTCGGAAACAATTGTTTTTCCCATGAGAGATTGCTATAATAGTGATTTCCAAATATACAACACCGTCAAGGCATAATATATAGGGTATAACAAAGCCGTCCACAATAATCTGGCGGAGTGTCATAGTCCAAATTGTTAAAAATCTTGAAGTGCCCAAAATCATTGCAGTTGTCTTCTATATGTGTGTGTACATATATATATATATATATATATATATATATATATATATATATATATATATATGTGTGTGATCAAATTAGATTTCTACAATTGTCATTGGTGCGTTATCGAAATGAGATCATTTAAGAAATTTTATTCTTTCGAGAAGCAAATCGGTAATTTCGATAACGATAATTTCGTCACGTTGCTAATGCGCAAATAAATAAATTAGCTCTCCAGCAACAGGCAATATTGAAGTAACTTCACTTAGATTAATGCATTCCATCTCGAACCGACTGCAAACAAAGTGCGTTTATCCGCCAAATATTGAAGCGTTGAATGTTGAAGTGGCCAACGCAAATGCGCCGCAGCTATATATTGTTATTTGTGTTGTCGCGTTCACCGTATTTGTTGCGACTCGATATTTGATGAGCAAACGCGTCCGCGGAGTTCGGACCTTATTCCGGTTCGCGCGCTGTATTATGATTCCCATTAAAGAGCGATAGCGAGATACCGATGTGTGTTACGTATACGCGGCGGAAAGATAGAGAGGAAAGAGAGAGGGAGAGAGGAAAAGAGATATGACGCGCACACGTGCGTCGAGAGATCGTGTTATAATCTCTCCGTTGAATTTTTCGATCCCGCATCCTTTCACTCACCCGGCGGCCACTTCCTCCTTTCTTCGCGAATCTCCTCACGGGATCGCAGTACGATGCATTCCTCGCGCTTTCCTGACCCTGCTTCTCACCCGAATTTCCGGTCGGGGGCTATCGCGGCTCGCGTGCGGGTCACGAGCGTAACGTCGCGCACGACATGCGTCGGATCCATGTTATCGGATTACCTTTCACTCAAATCGATCCACCCAATTTCCGCCTTTCCGATACACCAGGCAGCCAATTCTTCTCGCCAACGCGACGTAACGACGCTCTGCATCGCGACTCGCGATATCCATTTTTTTTTTCTTTCGAGCACAATGGAGCGCCGTCAGTTTGGAACGTGAGGCGCTCGTCGGGCATAGTAATCGCTTAAACGACCCGATCCCACCTTTCACTCCCGCGGGTACTTCCTCCTTTCTTTCGAATTTTTTCACACTTCGCCATTCTCCACCGCGCGAAATTTTTTTTCGAGTTTCCGGTGTATACGTTAACCGAACTGAATTACGGCGCCGCCCATAAAAGTCATAAATATAGTTCGCTAAACTTGTACGTTGAAGCGGTCTTTAGCAGCTAACAGCAGATATGCCGCTTAACAGAAAATATGACAGCTTGTTTCTCGAAGCCACATTTTCTCACGATATCGCGACGTAAGCGATATCAAACGAACTTCTTTCGTCAATTATCTACTGGATTTTAATTTGTTCACGCTCATAACGCAACATTGGGAAACTTGCAACACTGCCGTTTCCTTGCATTATGCCGATTGAAGCTGGTTTTAATTTTCTTTTTCTGGCGGTGAATTGCATTTTTCAGTATCTGAGTACCTCTTTCACGGAACTTCATGAATTTCATCTTGCATATCGGTTAAGTGATTCTAAATATGTCAAAACGACAATAACCATGAGTTTATTGCGTTTATTAAACTTTATGTCCGACTTCTTTCTCTCTTTCTCACTCTTTCGCGCTGTACTTCGCGTTTTGATCAAGTAGGAATCCTGCATGCGGGTCGCGTTTTGCCGGCGAGACGGAAGACAACCGTAAAAATCTCGAACGGTATCGATCGGCATGTCATCCACCGACGCTTTCTTCCGAAGTTTTGTGCATCGAAACCGCATGAGACCTGTCGCGTAATCGTCGTATAAAGGTCAAGAGATCCGCCAACATTTTCACAGACCGACAACTTTACGACCGGCGTGTTTCCGCGCGACGACGAGGCGGTGCTTATTCCTACTCTTATACCGTAAATTCTCGTAATTCGACGTTACGTTCGCAACATGTCGTTTTATCAGCCCGTCAATTTTCCGCCGTCCACGCGCGAAACTTACGATTTTATCAATGGCGATGATCTCGAAAATCGCAACCGTCGTTTCCTCGCGATGCCATTTGCTTAATCGCTAATTGAACTTCGAACTTTCGAAACGGACTTCGCACTTGAATTATCGCGGTGTTCTTGTAATTAGATGCACGACGGTAACTCCACTAGTCGAGAACATTTCATGCAATATACATGCTGTTCTTCCGTTGTTTTTTCCGGTTATCTAAATTAAATAATTAAATAATTCTGAACAAAAGTATTGTGAAATTTTACTGAAATCAAATTTAGTTAGGGAAGGAGTAAAGGATAGTTAGGATAAGGAGAAAATCTGGAGCGCCTTTATGTATCTTTTACATATGATCCTGACTTCAAAAGTAACACAACTCAAAAAAATATAATTTTCGAATTATTGCTATGAATGAGTTAGGTAAATGTTTCAATCATCAAAAGTAAACTAACTTCATAATTCCGTTCGCCAAACAGCACTTGCGTGTCGTTCTTAAGGTTTTCAAAGAAATCATAATCACAAGAGCGATTTGCGTCATTTTTGTAAATAAAAAGAGGAGTTCTTTTTCTAACGTTCTCAGAGAACATTTAGAATTAAGACAGTTAAATATAGAATTAAGTTGATCGAAGTTTGAAGAAGAAATTATTTTATTTTGAATCATTCATTACTGATCAAAGAAAATATAAACTGTGATATTTACTATGAAAAGCGTCACAACTCAAACAGAGTAGATTTTTTTTAGAGTTGTGAAACGTAAATGAGAAAAATGACATTTGATTTTTTTAAGAATATATATTTTTATTCGATCGTTTGATTTGTCAGTTATTTTCCATCAAATTGAAAAATAATTTTTTCCCTTTTCTGGAAACTTGTCGTTTTTGAGTTGTGCCACTTTTGAAGTCAGGATATGTATCGACGTATCATTTCATGCGGCCAAGATTCAGTAGTATCTTCTCCGCGATTCTCTTATTCATAATTCCAATGTCCATTATTCACGATTATTAATAGATCAGCCATGCGCCGGCGCGCGTAACCTTTCTCCTGCATATTAAGCTTAATAAATCTGACTCGGCAGGCGACAATGCTCACGGCGAATGTTCCAGAACGGCCGATTATATTGCACTAAACAATGGTGCGAGACGTTCGTTGATCAAGCGGGTCATTTGTTGCTACGCCGCGCCGCGCGGTACATTGGCGTAGGCGTAATAAATTATGTTTCGCGAAAATATCAACCGCGATCTGCGATTGTGCAACGGTACCCATTTGCAACACGTGCCGCGTCGATTCCCCGACTGGATGTCATCGCTTTTATTATCCTCGCAATACCTTTGTCTCATATCTGAATTCGCGCCATTGTAAGTTAAAATGAGCAACTATTTCAGCAATCTCTCTCGCAAGATAAATGAAATTCCTATTAAAATCGAATTCGATTAAAGGGATAATAGAGAATTGTAATGTGGGACTCGGAAAGAAAATAGTAATTTAAATAAGTAATTAAAAAAAGTTGAATATCGAGATGTATTGTCTTTAATAAAATTGTACTGTATTACGTGGATTATTAATTGGGCAAGCTCCGGGAATTCGTAGACATTCTAGTCGCAAATATTAATCTCCGCAAATATCAATTCGTCGTCTTTGATCGTTCTTCTATAGTCTTCTCGAAGTTTCCTATATGTTTACGTTTTATTCTATTAATCCGCTACCGAGCAACATTGTACACGTTGTCCGGGTTATCCAAGGTTAAGTTTCGGAATTTGTACGATTGAGCGGTTGAGTAAGGCGGTTATAATAAGTTAACCTGATGAAAATTCATACGTAACTTCGGACTTTGTATTCGAATTTTGCAAATTTATGATAAATAGCCGTATGTATCAGTAAACGCCACTGTAAAACCGAATCTGCGTATAGCGATTTTAAATTTCCTGAATTACTCCAGCCTTCATTGATGCGCCGTGCGAATTCCTATTGAAATTACGAACTAATCGAGAAAAATCTATCAAAACATGTAATATCTTCGAAATTGAAAACTCGGCTTGCCAGAAATAAAAGCTGCATTTTAATATGCAGAAATAAAAGCTGCGTTTTAATTAGCCGAGTCGAAACTGACGCGTTCCTCCGTTGCATTAATTACAGGGCTGGAAAAAAATCACGATTTAAAAAAAAAGCAAAAAAATTTGGATTTTTTTTATTTAAATCGGATTTTTAAAAATTTAAATCAGATTTTTTTTATTTAAATTAGATTTATTGTTCGAGTTAATTATTTTTAGTAGTAAGAAAATAATTAAATTTTATTACAAAATAATAAACGTGTTGTTTTTTTTACTAACCTTACTAAACTTTAATTTATTGTAAATAATCAGTGATTTAAAATCAGTGATTTCACTATAGAATTCAAAATAGTCAAGTGAATCGTTAATTTTAAATTAATTTTTATCAATAACTCTTATGAATAAAATAAAACTTATTTTTTAATGAATATATTTGAATACTTAAATTTGTATACATAATTTTTATTACTTAAATATAAAAACTAACTTAGCTGTCTTTTCGTTTCCTAACGCATTTCTAAGTTTCAAAAAACAAGAATCGAAAAAAGAAACAAAGAAGCACGTAGCAATCTCGGAGACATCAATATATAATTATACAAAATATGTCCATACATGTTTATATAGTTTTCTTTCTTTTGTAAAATTACTGTACAACATAGCCAGTATTGGGCATAATTAAATTGTAATAAAAATTAAAATTTTAATCAAATTCGATTTTTTTGATAAAAAAATCATTTGATTTAAATCGCGATTTAAATCACTGATTTTAATCAATTGATTTAAATCGTTCCAGCCCCGATTAATTATTAAAAATTATATGTCGAATATTAATGAAGGACAATGAACGGGGATCGTTAAAGAGATCGTTGAACTGCCGAGTTCGATGAGAGTGAAAACGACGCGATTATAAAGGATTAATTCTTTCCAGGTCGTTCCGGCGCGCGTGAGTAAGACGGTATTCTCGCTACTGTGCATTTACTGTGGCCCGTAAGCCCACGTTCGCATTGTTGCAAAACGGGCGCGCGTGCGCAAGTCTTCCTTGACATTAAAATGTGCACTTACATGCGTTCCATCGTGAAAGCGTAATATCCTCCCGCCCACCTCTTTCTTCTTTCCCGATCATCTTCCCTCGCCGCTTCTGTCTTTCTTCTTTCTCTTTATCGTTCGTAATCGTTATATAATGTGGGCGGCGACGAGTCAAGTGCGCCCTTCGGCGTTATGAAAAATTATTCCATTATCCGCCGTCGTTGTCAAATTACATGGTAAATAAATGCAAGGAGTACTCGCAATCTTATAATAAAATTTTATTTTCTTGGTAGGATCAGAAGTAAAAATAAACGAAGGATATACAAAAATTTAATGCACATATAAATGTATATATACAATAGAATATTGATACGATAAAGAAATAATATATTATAAATAATATAGAAAATATAAATTACAGAAAATAATATTATAAAATGATTGTCTTATGCTGTCGATATTCATATCGAGTGCAATCCGACACGCCGCGTGTATTTTGCGAATCAAACGCGTTGCCCAATTATGCACTCTCCTTTCGCCATTCTTGTGCCCCGAGCGCGCGCTCTCATGTTTCTTTTCCCTTGATTTCGCATGACTCCGTATAAACTGGTTCGCGTCTTCTCATTCTCACGTACGAGCTCGAATGTTTTAGTAAGTTGCGAGTGCGCCGCGCTCAAGTTACGTTGACCGACGCATTTTTCCTCAACGGCCTCTTTTTGCCCCTTCAGGCTACCGTCGAACAACTTAGCGTTGATTTATTACCTCCGAAGCCCGTTCTCACAGATTTTTAACCTAAAGCCTAATTACCAGGCTGTTTAAGACTTCGGAAATTGTGAAAATGCCAATTAAATTTTTGTTTTGTGGGAAATTGCCGATTCCAAGTCGACGGAAGATCGATCTCTGGCGATTGTCCCGGGGCACCGTGCGCATATTTATCATAACGCTTATCGACGTCCGTTTTGACGCATTGCTCGCCGACATACAATGTATCGTATGCAGCATTATTTTCCTTATCATATCCGCGATCGAACGTTATTAATATAATGTACACCTTGCACGCTTCTTGTTTACGATCGCGTTTTTCTTTCATTTCCACGATGTTACGCGTTTAATGCGTCACATTGACGAGCTCGCTTTTATTTTTTATAGTCAAACATCGCACGTTTGCTGTCCATTCAAGGGTCAAGTGCGACCACGAATATCATTACGCACGTGTCGATATTTATCTTCTTTTATTATTCGCGCAAAGTGTGGTCGCACATTCCTATTCGTTTCCCTTGACATTTATTTTTTTTTCATTCTTTAATCAACTGTTTGATCAACCGCGCTTCCTTGTTTTACAATCGTTTTATGCCGTTGTTCTGTCTGTCGTTTCTTGTTATTTTTTATTTTACTTAAAACTTTTTATTTTCTGATTTCTCCTTTTTTTCTTAGTGTACTAACGGGGCTGATTGCCTCCCATGTGTTACTCGAATAAAACAAGGTGTCACAACCGGTTCGAACGAAATACTTTCGCAATTGTACCAAAACCTTGAGTCAATAAAATATATGTAGATTAGTATCATAATTACCGCGACATCATGTTATTATTCCTCGGTTTTAACTAATTTTTACGATGTTTGATTGGACTAATTAAATAAATTGACCCAATTAAGTTTTCGTCTATGAAAATATTTATTTTATGATACGAACTACATAAACGTCTTATCGGGAAAGACTATAGTTTTTATATACTCAAATCATTTTCAGCGCCATTAACTACTGAAGGTGAAATCGTTTGTTACGTAATATTAACGTGGTATTTAGTATCTCCCAGCACTTACTTATAAAATAATTATGATGGATATTGCTGTTGACATCTAGTGTACTGTTTGCTGATAAATATCCGTTCACGCGATCATGCTAGATTTTTATCGGGAGTTTATAACGAACGCTATTTAGCCAACCGTCTAATTTTCTAATAGAGCTCATTTAACCGTTATGTTATTACGATAACTCTCGACATAGTTTTAGTGTAAATATTAGATGTTCGCCATGTAATCTTTATTTTACTTGGCATTTACAGTTAAAATTCCTTATCTATACATAACATGCGATTCAACTCTACTCAAGACGTACAAGCATTTGTGCACGCAAATTGTGTATCATCATAATTAATAATCCATGCTATGGGATTAATTGATCCTACGCGATCCTTAAGATCCACGATATTCAACATTATATCCTCTAAAAAATTTTATCTTTTCCAAGTCTTTCCCGATAAGTTTGATTTGAATCTTTCCTGCCACAAGCAAGTTGACTTCAACTCATTCACTTATTTATTTTACTTAATTTGCTAAGTTAAGAGACAGTATTGAGACTTTTCTGGATTACTAGGAAGTCTCACGTTTTACTAAAGGGCAATTTTTTTCCGTAATTGTATTTATTATTTAATATAATTCTATTCGTTCGATCAATGTGTTTATAATCGCGTTTATAATCGTGAATACCATTGAGATACTATTAGTATCTTTCACGAATTGTTCACGTTAATAAAGCTTGAGAAAATTAGCTATAGCAATTGTAATCGTGCCAATCGAGAGCATAATACATGGCTTTCGTGATCGGTTCCGGCAGACATTTTCACATCGGCTGTAGCGAACGTCTCGCGAAATCAATCTTCAGGAGCGGTAGAAAGCTAGGACTTTTCGAACTATTGTCCTTCGGCATTTCACCTCGTTACATTCGCGCGCGCTGTGTGAACAGAATGACTCCACATCTTCGCATAATTTTGTTAGATAGATTCTTGGAATGATTTCAAAATGTCGAGGTTAAATAATAACTGAACAGAAAGTATTAAAAACTGATAAATCATGTTGTTTGTTGAAGACTCCTAATTTCTCGTAGATTATACGTCACATACGTCACATGAAAAGACATAAAGTCAACTATGATTTGTTATCGAAATGAATTGGTTTGAGAAAACTAATATTATTTGCATAATACATGTGTCAATAAACGCCATTTTAGCTCAACAGAAATTTACGCTATTATTTAAAATTTGCAATTGGCGATTCAACGTTAGTTTCCCAAATCGGCAAATCTGACGACGGGACACCCTGTATATTTGGAGCGTCGAAGTAAGACGTAAGCGGTGCGTGTGCACGGACGTTCAAAACAGGTGACGGCCGTCTAAGGTAAAAGTGCACAATTAATGTCCGTCTAAATACGGCGGCCGAACCGAAAGACTTTACCTCGAGCGCTCTGACTTCATCGTGCGGCCAATTAGAGGCCGGCGAATGTCGGGCGTGGCGAAAAACGGTCCCGAAAGTGAGATCAGACTGAATTGCGTTACCGCAAATATCTTTTCTCGTTTTTCTTTTTCGTTCCCTCCCGTCTTTCTCTTTCTCTCCCTGCGCCTGTCACTTTACGCCTTCCTGGCCTTATGTCTTCTTTCTCGATCGACTCTCTATCCGGCCTTGATGCTTATTTTTCTTCACCGTCACGATTTCGCCATCGACACAGTCTCACGCGTGTAAAACATGTCTTCTCCTCACATTTATGCATTTCTTTTTCTCTCTCTCCTTTCCGTAATACAGAATTGGAGCATGCAACGTCACACGGACGGAAGCCAGCTCCAGAATTATAAGAGACAGAAGTAAGAACGTTTCTTTACGAAGTTGAAAAATGACTTCATCTTGGCGCAAACTTAACACACATTCGAACTACAAGAATCGTAGGCGAATATCAAAGTTGTTTCGAGCAATTTTAAATGTATAAAATTATAGCAATATTGCAGCAGATATGGCAAAATATTTAATTTATTAAGACATCAAAATTGTAAAATTTCTAAAGCGTTATTGCTAATGATGCACAGGTTCCTATTAACTTTTCTACAATATTGACTTCAACAAAGGATATTTAATTATATATATCCATGTAATATAAAATTTATTAATATAAAACACAGCGTGTCACTACACGTAACGTATTATTACGGCGTTTGCCGTAGCGAAATGTCGGCGTGCGTTAAAAGATGTAATGCATAATATGTAATGTATTAAGCTCCGCGAAATTACATATTACAAAGTGATATTACGTAAGGTATAATACAAGAAATCAGGTACTCGAAATTCGCCAATCGGCTTATACGGCTTAGGATAACGCCAATCTAAAGTACAACGCTAAAGACGTAGCTTATGATTTTCAAGTATATTCGCATTTAAATGAAATTATCAATTGTGCAAACACACACGATTAGGGAGTCGGCAAAAATATACACAACGCAGAGCTTATCGTTAGGTGTTGAATACTCGTCAAATTCGCGTTCGTTTAAGAGTCTTTGTAGTCTTTTACAGCGGTTCGTAGTAAGATTCGTAGAGGAGCGTTGCGAGATAAAACGCTAATCGATAAAACGAGATAACGACGCTTCATCGATCAGTCCGCTTCGCTCTCGACGTCACCGCGCTCTAATGCCCGAGAACGCTCTGATTTAGCCCTGCAGAAAGAATGTGGCTGGTTTTCAAGGTTTGCCGGCACGTACCAGGACGTGGTATGCACGTGGAAACGCTCGCACGAGCGGTGTGAGCAATAACCGATCTCGTTATGATTGGCAAATCGGATGCGTAAGCGTTGCTTCGCACGCTGCGATTTCTCCTCGGTCGCGTAGTTTTTTCTTCTCTTCCTCTTCCCGCGTTATTTTTCTTTTCCTTTCGTCATGGGACGTGACTGAGGCTCCATTTTTCTCCTAGCGTTTGAATCATGTAAAACGTTAATGATGAAGGTTTGTTTCTACTTCCAGTTATTATTCGTGTTATCTTTAAAGTTTTTAGCGTTGAGTATTTTCTTCTAAAGTTCTTGAAATAAAGAACAACAAAACTCGATTTTACAGCACTCGACACGCTTAAGCGAATAATTAATTTTGTAAAATTTCTTCCGGGAATATAGATTTCTTTTAGATTCGAAACGCGTTAAGACCACATCGCAGTTCGAGCAGCCCCGCGCTCTTAGTACACGTCGTGAGATGCACAGGAATATCTCGGCGGATCAAGCGGTGCACGCTCTCACCTGCCTGCGTGGCGCGTCGTTAAAGTGTTACTGTCCCTTTCTGCATCTATTTTACGATTATTTCGCAAGCGTCGCGGGTTGCGTCACGGAACGCGCGCGCACGATTGCGGCGCGTTCCCCTCGCTGTCGAAATCCGCGCGAGATCGCTCAAGCGTCTGGGAAATTCGTTTCGATCGGGCCGAACAACGACTGCGCGGAAAGACGCCAAGCGCGTCGTACGGAGCGTGTTCTTCTGCCTTGGCCACTCGTGGGAAGAGCGTCTCTGTCAAGGCTCTCCGCGTATTCTTATACAGGTGTCCCACATCGGCGAGGTCGTACGGTCCGCGAATGGCGAACGCCGACCTATGATCGCTCGTCGCAAAAGTCGCGCGACTCAAAAGAAATGCGATCGTAACGCGAACTTTGTCCGATCGGAGACAAAGAGACCTTTCCCTGAAACTGGACGATTCCAAAAATCGTCTGAATAGACTTTTCCGTGGAATCTCAGGAATTATGTATGTGTAAACTTCCGCTCGGCGAAGAACGTCGTCAAACACGTTTATAAAGTCGACAGACTTGTCTCTCATTTTGCACTTCGGTGCGTTAATTCCTGTATTCTTGATATTGTATACTACGATTTCGCTCATCGTAGTGTTGATGATCGAGTTTGACGTCAGATGTAATGACGTAAAACAATGATATCATTCTTATCGATGCTTTTTATAGTACATTGATTGGTTGATCCTTTTATTATGTAATACATGTGCAGCGAAGCCCCATTCGTCAATGTCTCATTTATCGATGTGACGTCGAGTCGAATGCTGAACTTCCTTAACGACGATGTCGGGCACTCGATACCTGTTTCTGTTTCGTAGATTAAAGGTCGATAACCGATCATTCTCGCTTATATTTAAATCTATAGTGATTTAATCTACATATGAGAATGCACTGACCGTTATATAACTGATTTATCAGTTTTCTTATCTTTATTTACATTTCATCTGTTATGCATGCGATTTTTGTAAAGCAAGAAACTTGAAAATTAACAGACTCAACTAAAAATAAAAAAACAAATCATCGAATTCTCACGGAATCTTTATGGAAAGAACAATTTTGTTAAAATATCTAAAAATTTAGTTACAGCTCTGAAAATAATTTTGTTGGATTATTAAAATAATTATGTGGGAAATTCAAGCATAATAAACAATACTGCAAAAAAATTTTGCATATTTATTCTAGCAACTAGTTTGAACATTCTACATAATTATTTTGATAGGTTATTAAAATTATTTTCAGATCTGTGTCTAGCTAAATTTTTTAATATGTTAGTAAAATCGTCCTTTCCATGTATGCATGCAGAGAAAAATTTGTAAGAAAAATTTTAGTTGGAAAATTGCTTGCAGAAGTGTTGTAGAATTATTTAGTAATATTAATTTATAATATTTTAGTTAACACTTAGTACTATTATAATACTATTAATACTACATTAATACAAATTGGTGCTAATAGTACAAATTAGTACTACTAGTACTATTAGAACTACTAATTTGTAGTACTATTTGTGAAGAGAGAAGAGTACTATTAGTACTAATTAATACTATTAGAACTAATAGTACTATTAGTACCAATTTGAGAATTCGCATTCATATGTTCGTGTCATTCGCATTAGACTTATTAAAAATTAATATATAAATCTTTCATCAATGATTCGTGTTTCGTTCTAATATATCTGAAAAACAAACAGATTTGTCGTCATCTGATTTCTATTAAATCTGCAAATGTGACGACAAAATACTGTAACATCTGGAAAGAATCGTCTGTTTTAGATGACAATGTTCCGCTGGAGAAGCTCGTGGGAAGGAGAGATCTCGTGCTCCATTTCATCTATTCAGTATTGTATACAATAAGAACATATATTACTCCGTATAGAGAAAAAGAACTTTATACGGATTCCTTCCACTGCCTACGGATTCAATTCTATTGTACGGATATCCATTTCGTCCATTTACTCGCTTGTTACGAACGTAGCGATTGAATTCGTATCGCGAGGCGGTGAGAGTGCAATGATTCGCGCGTTCTCAACGGCTCGGACGCTCGGAGAACGTCGAATCCATTTTCACTCTCGCTCGTTGCTTAAGCGTGATCGAGCCGAGACTCGTAAGAACAAAGGATATCGGCGAAGCTTTTATTCGAAGTGAAAGTCAAAATTTCCTTTTTAATTGAAAAGAACGCCGGCATATCTTACTGTCCCTCCAAAGTAGGCTCTCTCCAAATAAGATATAGCAGCATAAACACTGAAAACCGAAGAAAAAATTTTTACAGTTTCCTGACGTTATCGTCAAATTAATTGTCAAATTCATGAGCGTATTTTTTCTGCAGGCAATAATTTATTTATACGCCCTTTTCTATTTATTTTAGTTTTTGAATATTTATTATTAACATTTATTTATTTGGTAAAATAATCAACAACAAACAGAACAAAAGTAAACAGAATGATCTCATTTATGTCGAATTTATTGATATCGAATGGCGTGGAAATATTTCATGGATCGAAATAAAATATAAGGCGTATACACAAAGGAATACCTTAACACGCAGGTTGCGCACCGATATCGTTTGATGTGGGTTGCATTCCTTGTATCATGTTCCTTTCGTCGTTATCTCATTGCATGAAGAAGTATCGGAAGGCTATATTTATCCCGCTCAAACCCTTGTTTCTTCGGTGCTGCACGAAGTGTCGCGCAACGCCGTGTAATCTCGGCTCGCAGCGCGGCGACTGTGATAATAAATAAATGGTAACGGAGATAGGCGCGAAGAAATGGATCACGAAACGCGGACGAGTGATAAAACGAGCGACCTCCCTCCCCACGCTTTCCCGGTATCGTTTTCGAGCGGATTTGTAGGCGGAACTCTACGCGCGCGTCTGCAAATAATCCGGGCACTCTATTATAGATACGCGATTACGTCTATTATGCAGCGAGTCTGTTGCGAAAAGTTCTGCTTTTCGCCGGGTTTATTCGTTATACAACGAGTTTATTCGTTATAAAAATCGACGCTATAACTGCAGCGTTGTCTTCATGCATTATTGAAAAACTACTGTAATTCGTAACTCGCGGCGTGAGATTTCGATAACAGCGCCGATAATTAATCGCGAGCGCGATAATTAAATGGCCGGCGTGGCGTGGTGTTGCGTAAAACGTCGTGGATGCGCCGATCCGTTCGCGACGACTCTATCGTGTTTTTCTTTTATTTCTCTTACCAGGGAGAGGATTAATCTACAAGCTTGACAACAAATTCGCGACGCCTTTAGAACCCGTCGCGGCAATGTGAGAAAATACCGTTTCGACACGGCGGACGACGATTGTTCTACACTTCACACTCTCGTTTGCAGGTGAAACGAACCTACTCATCCAATGTTGACTCTAAGTGCACGCCACTTATTAACTACTCTTAGTAGTCCCGAGTCAACGAGTTCCGAGAAGCTATTAACCTCTCGCGAGGATACAACGTTAAATGTCAAATCTCTCGAAAATTATTACGTGATGTGATAAATGTAACATTAACGGGGGAAAGATCCGATTTGTTTGATTGCTCGATGCTCAATTTATTCGATTATTCTTTATATTTTTATTATATTAAAAACACTACAAATTTAACGCGCAAATTAAATTTACGAGTTTAATGTATAAATCAGATGTACAAATGTCTAATGTCTAGATCAAATTTCTGTACAAATCTAATCTCCGCAATACGCAGAATAGCGGAATTTTCATTCTGCAAAGATATATACATATATATTTTATTATATATATATAAAATTATATATAATTATGTATAATTATGTATATATAATTGAATTCTTATCAACACGGAATTTAATTGTATAAATATGTTTATATATACGATTATGTTATCTAAATTACGCCGTTATCTAAACTTATAAATACATAAATATTTATGTATACATGTGATTTGGCAAATTTTTAAAATGCTTGCATACTTAAAATAGCGACGATTAATTGCTGTGCTCTACGCAAACTGTTACAACACAAACTTGTGTTAAACGCGAAATTTTGGAGAACGGTTTTTTAACAAAAAAAGGCTTCGTGCTATTATTTAACGCTTTCACGCTTGCGACGTATCACCGGTGACAAAAACGGTCGTTGTGCAAACGTAAAACAGCAGTGAAAGTATTAAGTAAGTTTGCTGACGTTTCTTAATTCCGTTTAATCATAAATAATTGTCGTTTCTCGCTTTTTCGACGTCTGCAATTTTACAATCGCGATTTACGAAATGATTTTATAAAACCAGTTGGAGTCGATTTTATTATATCGGATTATATGGAAATAGCGAACGTGCGCGTTCGCGGATCTCGTGTGCGAGCATTAGTTTTATGTCCCGTATCTTTCTCGCCGATTGAGCCGGAGATATTTCACGCAGGCACGACCTGCGATTGGCTCCACAGAAACATTCACTCGCGTTGGATTGTTTCTGATAGCAATCAAACGTCAGCACAAGAACAAACGAAAAGTAAAATCGGTAGAATATCGAAGCTTTATGAGGGAGCGTTATGGAAGGTATTGGACCAAATGTAAATTAAGTTACTCATGGTTACGCAATTATTAAAAAATTTCAAAATGATCGAGCCACTTAAATATATATAGTCAATTATAATTGTGTCTTTTTTTGCGATTAAATGTAAACCTGGACTAAGGGATTTGGCCTTTCGAGCTGTTGTGCAATCGAAATCAATTATCTACATAATTATTAAGTTATTTATCATCGTTATCATTATACCGATTTTTACTTCTCAAATAATAAATATTTCGCAACAGTTTGAAGTATTAATTTTAATTAAATTTACAGTATAAAAAAGAGGTCAGGTGTAATACGTGATATTAAAGAATGTTGTTAATTTAAAAAAACCTTTTCGTTCACATATTTATTATTGTTTGATTTCGCAGAATTTTTAACTTTTTACGTAATCTCAATTTTTCCATTCGATATTTTCTACTCGTCGCCTTTCTCTTTAATTATGCTTTTAATGTCGCATAAGACGAAGTCGAATTATTGCATCTCTTTCTAATGGTATATTCTAAATAGCTAAAAAAAAATTGCGTCTGAAAGAACGCGAAATGCGAATGAAAGAGGATTATAGGCAGTCAGTTACAATGTACCATTGTGGCACTCTCTGAAACATGATGTTATTCTCTTGTCATTCCAGATTCGCGATATTCCTCCCATTCAAAACCATTCAAATTCACTTTTTTTTTTTCAAAAACGGACCAAACGATGACAGCGCGGACAGGAACGCATTTATTATTTTTAATCTTTAAAAAGAGAGAATTATTAAATGTTTAATCTTTTGTTTCAACATGTGTAAACACTTAAATCCTAGTAAAAAGAAATCATTTATCTCAGTAATATGTAAAATATAATTAAACTTTTTAAAACTGAGTAAACAAAATTTCTAAACTACGCAATAATGTTTTTAATTAATGATTTTGATCTTAAAGATACCGTTCAAGATACACGAATCAAAAGTCACATCGATTGGGTGACGCAATAATTGTATGATGAAAGATCACCGTACCAAGTTTAACACATATATCATACATCCTCGTATCATATAAAATTATCAAGTCTTTCTCTCTTAATATCGAGAGCGAAGCGAGAAGCGCCGCGACGCGAGGCGAAGGGGAGATCCACTTCCTAGTTGCTACAACGTTCGCTTTCTTTGTTTCGTTTGAGAGCGAAATCTCTGCGAGGCGGGAAAAAGACCGGCTCGCGCGCGTTCGAGCGCTCATCGCGTGAAAGTACGAGAGCCTAGTTTATCTGACCGACAATGTTGCAGTATTACGGCTGCGCCAAGCGCCAGAACCCGATGCTTACCGCGAACGTGACCTTTTTCTGGTATTTAGAATAGCCAAGGCATTTGCAGAAGACGCTCCGCCGCGCTCTCTTACCGCGCGAATCAATCTTCCATGCCATTCTTTCCCAGGATGGCATTAATGACATCGATGACAGAAGGAGCGACGTGCTCGTCCTCGCGAAATTCTCTCGCCGCTTGACTTCTCTCTCGCCTGTTTTCCCCTCGTGCGATTACGCCTTTGGCACCTTGCCTCGTCGGCGAAGAAAATCGAGCGTCGTTCACGCGGCGAATACTTAATGATTTCACACGGGGAATTAATTTAATATGCACTGTTTCCACTGTCCTGTCGCTGTTAATTTTCAACGTTTGCTCGGCGCCACGCGGAATTAATATTTGTGATGAATGAGAGTGTCCGCGTAACAAAGTCATACTACGAGTCATACTACAACAAAGTCATACTACATACTACAAACAAATAATATAAGAGAGTTCTCTGTTTGAAATAATTGAGTGGCAATTATATTCATATCAGCTTGTATGGGCTATTATCAAGATTCGCGGTCGGTTGCATAAGCGCTCGTAACGTTACCGGTAGTTTGTCATGGCTGACGCGATTTACATCCAATATTATCGTTCGTATAATCGAGCCACGTAAAAACTTAGGTTCTTTCACTGTACTTCTCTTCTCCCTCAAGGAATGTACATACACGTCAGTAAGATACAAATGTAATGAAAAAATTTTCAAATAAGAGAGTTATTTAAATACTTAAATAAATACTTAAAATTAATATGACACATTAGTAAATACATTTTTATTTCTTGAATGTATCCTGAAAAATATAAAATATGATAAAATATAATAAAAATATTAATTTTGTAGATTACGAATTTTTTAAATTATATAAATATTTCTAAAATATTACGCGGATGCTAATTCGGAAATTCCCATTTATTTTATTCCGCATCTCGACAAATTTGCGCGTTTTAGTCAGGATTGGTACAATTCCACATTTTTTGTACATGCCAATAAAAATCGATATTTTCCAGAAAATATCAACAAAAATTCTTTTCTACTAAAAGTAACAAAATAAATAGGAACATTTATTATTAATATTGTTCACACACGCCATATTGTTCAATAATTCAGTATTCTAGTATCTATTCTAGTTTAGCGTCAATTGAGAGTGTTTTCCAATTTTTTACCTAAAATAAAAACTGTAATAGATTTAGAACAAATAAATTTTTTGTTACATAACAAGATGTTGAATAGTAAACGCGAACCAGATCTATAATGGTAAAAATTTTTAATTTGTTTTTTTTTTCATTAAATTAAAAATATAAAATTTTGTGACATTTATATCTTCAAAATTTTCGTTTTAAAAATGTATTTTACATATTAATTTAAATTGAAAAAACTATTATATAAAGTTTTTGTTACTATGTTGGTTTGTTTTGTTTTTCTATACCTTAGTGATTAGTATGATTTGCTAATTAAACCAAAAATCTTTTTGCAAAAATCTTAAAGCAAATATCTTTTTGCATAAAATATATATATATATATTTTAGTATTATATATTAATCATTTTTATAGTTTTTGCCAGTTTATTCCATTGGTTAAAATCCAAGACAATAAAATCCGGAATTTCCTGTGGTTTTTTACAGTCAATCCCTGGTTCTGGTGTAATCTGATACATTGGGAGAAGGTAGAGCTGTTATAGAAGGATAGAGAGAAGTCTTGTATCGAATGAAGACGAGAAGTTTGCGTATTTCAACTACAAAGTAGATAGAGCCGTTAGTTACAACCGCTAAAGATTATAAAACCTAGGTCGGCGAATGTAATCGCAGAAATAAGAAAAATTACGTTAGTAACGTCCGCCAATCGCGAATGCGTGCCGCTCGATCTCGAATGTCGCGCGATCGATCGACAAATTGATAACGACGCGAAGTTATGCTAATGGACAAATCGTTGTCGTTCGTGAGATTCCGATGGCATCTCGCGCAACTCGTATCGCCGACAAACCGGCGGGCTCGCGTGTCGCGCCGAGGACGTGCATTCACGTAAGTCTTCGGTAGCTTTTGTGCAACATTGGCTACGTCGTAACGATCGTCGGGGCTAATTAGGTTGAGCTCCCGGAGTGTTTTTAATTCCGATCGACTTTAGCTCCATTTCTGGCGACGTTACTATCGTTTATTTAGCCATTTGAGACTAATGGACAGCGGGCACAGCTCGTGAGTGAGTTACGAACGAACGCCATGAGTTTTTTCTTTCTTTTTTTCGCGACTCCGATGAGAGAACACCAAAAAACACAGCATGTACTTATAACAAGTTGTTATCGAAGCGTTTTGCACGATTAAATCAATCACGCCGATTATTTATAACTGCGTTTATCAATGAAAACAATGTCTATTCTTGTGTGTGGAGAGTCTTTTGATGGTTTCAGCAACTGCGAAATAATATGGTGAAATAATATCTACCTTGTGATATACTCGATGTCAATCAGGAATATCGAATCGAGAATATCGAAATTCCTCATTTTTATAATAATTTTTATAATTAAACATATTCACGGAACAATGGATGAATTTGCATTAGTTTCCTGATCACGCGTCGAATGTCTTGCGAAATGTCGAGCGATTTCGCAAATGAACGCAATTATTTTTAATCGGCTTCGCTAGTGTTGTAGGTCTTTACCCGTAATTATTTCTAATATTTGAAGCAAAGTCCAATGTCCGTGAATACAAAATTTTACTGAATATAGCCTTAATTTTCTCTATATTTTTTTTATAAATAATTTGTTTAATTAATTTTATATAAAATTTTATGCTACTTTGGTTGAACGTTCAACATTATTCGCAAAGTGATAATGTTCTTAAAAATAGTTTTTGCTATTACACACATACAATTTTATTACACAATTTTATTACACAAATACAACATTTCTATTATATTGAGATGATATTTGATTAGAGTATCAGTTTGTTAAAAATTGAAATGTTAAGTGTTCGACATAATTGAATCGCGTAATCTTTTATTACGCATCGTGCTACTTGTTGAAGATCGAGGCTATTGCACCAGAGGTCGTACATCGAAATCGTCCCGTCACGTACGATGACAAGCAAAATGAAACTCAAGGAGTCGCCTTTCACGAAGTGTTTACGGTAGTGGAACAAGACACCGTCTTACTTTGACACGTTGTTTACGGGGCAGGGAATTTGATTCTGTTACAGCTACGCTTCGTAGAACTTTGAATGAAACCGATTGTTGCTTTATGTTTTAAGACGCATTTTCAATCAGTACGCGCAATACGCTTTACCGTCTTTATAATTTGACGCAGATAATGAAATAATAATTCTAAATAATAATTTAGAAATTGATAGAGTTTAGAAAATATAACTAAAAAATTTTTTTCAAAATGCAAAATAAAATATATGCATTTATATTGTGTCAAATATGCAATAACATTATTACAAAATTTGTTGAATTATGTAATTTATTTTACTTGATAATTATATATTTACTTAATAATTATAAATTACGTGTATATAGCCGATAAATAATGATTAACTTGTTTCGTATATTATTCTATAATAATATATTCCTCATTCCATTCTATAATAATTGCAGGAAGTTAAAAAGCCATTGTTTTCAGAAAGATTTGACTTGGCATTTTGTATTTTGTCATCCGCATTATCACGATGTCGAATTACGTAATTAAAACAAACGCGAATGACGTTCAAAATATGCAGAGTATGTCGGCGCACAATCTCTGTCTGGGCACAAGCAACACCAGCTGTTATGAAGTTAAACGTACTCCATATCGTTCCTTGCAATTATGCGCATTTAACGTTTCGGCATGTCGCCACGAAACACGGCACAATTTCGGTTACGAACAGCCGTGGGGGTAAATTGCACGAGTTCTCGCGGGATTCACAAAGGCGATACGATTTCGCGTTTTACGATCGCGACGAAGGTTGCATCGCGCAAATGGTGCCGTGCTTCGATCGTTTCTCGGTGTTGTAAGGTCCCTCGATGGCAGATCGTCGACTGACAGGGACATACGAGAAACTAATGGAAAGAAAGAGAGAAACTGATCGAGATGGAAGCAGCTTGTCTCTGGGCCAGCTTTCATCCTGTTGCATTTAGAGATTCCGCCGTGCCACCGGGTGCCATTGTTTCATTTCCTGGTTGCCAGAAACATACGGGTCTCTGTCTCTCGCCTGGTGCCGTTTTATTGCGACGTTACGTTTCCACCATTAGTCACCGCAATCTCTCCCCACCAGCAAAATTGGGCTATTACCAATTCGCGCGTGTGTGTGTGCCTCATGTTCGTTTAAAAGGAAGCAACCGAAGATGTGTGTGCGTGATTCTTTCTAACATAAATTCGCATGAAGTAATTTATTATTCCTGTTATTTCTCGATTGAAGGACGTAACGATAATATAACCGAATGAGAGAAGGCACACTTTGACCCAACGCGTATTTCCATAAAATATCAATATATATAAAATATAATTAATATAATTATTATGATCGTTTTATCAAGATGTGTTATTATTACAGAGAGATTAGATATTTAACTTTCTTCGTCTCATCATCGCCATCAAAAAAGTGCGCGAGCGAACTGTAAATGCCTTTGGCAGTTCTGAAGATGAATATTGGAAAGACTTCTAGCGAAAATTACTATGATTAATGTTGCTTTGACTTGAAGAAACTGAAATGATATTATGTAACTTTCAGGAAGAATATTAGACATTGCCTGGTGGAAAAAAAAACCACAAAAGTACTGCATTCAAATGTTGAATTTAAATGTAAATTTTATTTCGAAAAAGATTTCTAGTAAATGACAATCAGTCCACTTTACAAAGAGATAATTTCCTATATAAATTACACGGACAAGAAATTCAAATTTCTCTCTTTCTCTCTCTCTCTTTCTCTCTCTTTTTGTAGTTGGTAAATATGCTTTATACATTATACGTGCATTGTTTCTTAACGGCATAAATCTTGCGACATTTATTTTACGTCACGCTTGTTTTGTGTCACGTCGAAACTTATTGCCCACGACTAGTCGGTTTTTTTTTTCTTTCTGGATACCGATTGCTAAGCTCGCTTCGACGGAAGTCTGATAATCGCATATGCGTCAACAACATTCGTGCTTGTGTGCGCTGTTGTTACGCAAGCTGAAGTTTTCAACCGTGAAGACTGGACCTCCGGATAACTACGAGGCTTCGGGCTAAATCGATAATCAAATATGCATACTTGCGGCCGTTTTTACTTCGCTGATTGGATAAATAGTGACGCACAGCGAGTATTTTCATTACAACACAAGTTCTCTCATTGATGCTTTCTCACTAAGGCGTTCAAGAATTATTTCTAAAAAAAACGTTATTGCAATTTTAGTCATTAAATTATACATCTTGCAAAAATTATTAATAATTCAAATGACAAATAATAACGTAACAGTAATGGATTTTACATGATAACTTGCATTGCGATATTTGCGTCTCTTTCAAGAAGTTATCTCGATCGAATATCACACATAACGTGCTTATTTAAATATTGTTATAGTCTACAGCAGAGGATTTTTTTCACAAAGTGTGGAAATATGCAATGGAAAGTTCGGAACTCTCGGAATCTTTATTACATATATAGTTATGACTGTATCATCTTTATCTCGGTATTCTTCATATCTCGGCGAGATTCTCAGCAGGACGTTTGATCGTGAATAAACTTTCGGTACAATTATATACATGACATATTCTCGTGGATTTTTTTATGCTCAATTGGCACTTTTTCCGGTAGCTTTAATCTCCTAACAGATGTAACACCAAGTGACGTAGGAGATTAATGCGAGTCGTAGTATTCCGACACGCGACGATATTCGCCCACTACGCTCACGATTGGCTCGTGGAACAGAGGACGCGCAACGATAATTTTAGACATTAGCGGCATTTCCGTGTAAGTCAGTAGGTCATCTTATCTCGCGGGAACGCGTTTTCTCGCGGTATACGCGCGGAATGCGTGAGTGACCCTCTGAAACAAAGGAGAAGGCGACGACCATGAAGACATAGGAGCACGTACGATGAGCGAAAAACGATCGATGATCCGCAAATCCTTTTACTGCTTCAATGTTTACAAGGGGCCACTCTGTCCAACGCGACGCGATAACAAAGTAGAATCAAGTACTTTCTCGTATTTTTGAAATTTAATGCCGGCTGTCGTTTAGTTAAGATATTTAATTTCTAAGGCAATACTTCGGAGAGAAACTCGTCGGAATTTCATTCTTACTTATAACAATACGTTTTGATATTTTATATATATCTGTTCAGTAGAATGGGAGTTTCTGAGTTCTTAAAGAAATTTCTTGAAGGAAGAGATACAGTAGCAGAAGAGCTTAGTGTACCATTAACCTCTTTGAAGAGAAACAATAGTATTTAAAAGATCACCTATATATCGGTCAAGATTGAATTAATCTACTGATCTCATAGTCCGGTCTAACTTTATGATTTCGCACTATCGTTAATTACGCAATAAGCTGCAGTGTAATGAATAAAGTTCTATCTCATACGCGATATCGCCATATTGTTATCTCAGAGAATTATCGTCGAGTTAAAAGCCTTACTGTTGATTAATTGCTATTTCCATTGGAAGGTATATCTCACGTTCTGAATAACACTCATTTTTGAAAACATGAATCTTAAATCATTTGCATTCCGTGCATCACGTGCATTTTCAATTCACCACGAAATTATTCCAATTATTGTTATTATTACTATTAAAAATATTATTGAATTATTATTGAATTAATATTGTATTATTATTGAACTATTATTGAATATAATATTATTGAAAAAATTTGAACAATGAAAAGTGAATCTTTGTGCGTATCGGATATTATTTCACTGCGCGGACTTGATCGTGAAATTAATTTGCGTGTAATGAGCTTGGCCGCAAAAAAATTGCGACTTGTTTTATAGTTTGTTTGCCAGACGTCAGTCGCGTTAGCCAGGCGCTTCGTGAATGTAAATTTATCCGGTTGGGTAATATACGCGCGGCCGCTCTCGCAGAAACGTGGAACGCCACTTGATCCTTCGAATACGGATACCGCTCCTTCTCTCTCGCCGTTTCCTGTCCTTGGCCGTATCTCATTCTCCGCGAGAGTTCGATCATGGGCTTCCCTTTCCTCGGAAAGGTCGCCGATCAACCTCGGCCAGATGTATCCACTCCGTCACGTAAAAGGGATGCTGACGATGAGATGGTACAAGGCTGCCCTCTTACAAACTGGATTCTCTCTCTCCCTCCCTCTCTCTCTCTCTCTCTCTCTCTCTCTGTCTTCTTCTTTTTCTTTGACTCGTTTAACATCATTAATACGAGGGAACTCGTTAAATGGCTGCCGTATAATTTTCCTCAGCTCGATTTTACAACTCCGAGACGAAATAGAATCTATAAATCTATTCTGTATTCAATCTATTCTTGGATCGAGAGAAGTTTCTGTTCATTGAACATCTGCTTTTCCTTTTACTCTTTTTCATAGTTCGGTCTTCTGCGTTTCTTATTATTTTTTTCTTAAATTTTTCTACGAGAGTTATAATGATCTTCTTAAAAATAATTTTTCTAATTATATACATATGAAAATGAGTTGATTAATTTTTTGTTTTATTTATTATGATTTATTATGATTAATCAAATTTAAAAAATAATAAATTAGATTAGATTTAAGATCTTCTAACTTAATAATTTAACCTTACATTACGTTATTTTTGGATTTCTTAATCTTTCTGTTTCCAAAACTATGCTTAAGTGACCACACAATTCTTTCAATATTTGTTTAATATAATATTCTTGCGCCCTATTATATTAGAATTATTTTGTAAATTAGACGAAGATAAACATTTGAAAGGGTTTAATTGTAGAAACGTATCAAAAATAGTACAAGATGTGCTCATGAACGTATCCTTAAAAAATAGAAAAAAATATCCTTAAAGAAATTCGTGAGTCATTATGATATGATATCTTATGACTCACGGAACTTAAAAAAAACAAGCAATGACGGAGAGATAATTACAACTTGCGATAAAAACACGTTCGTCTCGTTGTTAACTTTTAACCCTTTGATTACAGGATTGGTTTTTTTCCCGATATTCCATAACAATGTTTCTTTCCGATATACTGTGTATTTAGAAAAAGATATCGACAATATAAAAATTGGCAAATAACAATGTAGCGTAAATATTTTGAATCAATATATATCGATATGTATTATCGAGAATATTCGACATGAAAGTGATTTAAATTTATGATACAAAAAGTATTATAAATTTAAATGTGTTTTTTGTTTTCACACATTGCCGACGAAGGATTAAAAACTTTTCGTGTAATCACCCTAAGTTTAAAATTTTTTAAATAATTTACGTAAAAGAACGTAAAATAGTTTTAAAAATGCGATAGTGACAAATAGTTTTGTCAAATAATTTTTACTAAAAACTTATAATTTTAACTTGTTATATCTTTGCAATTAGATAGATAGTACGAGTGACACGTATAGTTTGCGCGCTATTTATAAGGATTCAAGAAATTACACGATAAAAAAATCAAGTAATAACTTCAATAATAATTGTCATTATGATCCAACGACGTTTAAATAGGTTTGTTAAGCCACGAATTTTATTTTTAAATATAATTAAAGTTTTTTGTATGACTGCATAATAATTTTAAAGATAATGCAATTACTGTAGCGCCCGCGACGCTTAATCGTTTATAATTCCAGACTTCTGAAACCGCAAATAGCTTGCATCACTTGCGTGACGACCGAATGAAATCGTGCTCGTGAATAACAACAATATCACCAATCTTCCCAAATTAATGAATGTTTAAATGTTCGTTAATTACATTGTTGCCGTATTTGACCTGGTATATCGAGGTTATATTTTCGATAAAGAACAAACAGCCCAAAAGGTTAATGGTATCGTAATGTTATTTGTTAACAGGACACAACAACGATAAATGTCATTCTTTCTGATTATTCTCTAAAATTTATGCTATGACAAATGCAGCCGTAATTGTATATAACTGATATTTTACTGAAATTCCATATTATTATAATAACAACGATTTGGATTGATAAAACATAAAGGTTCGATGTTTTACGCTATTTGAATAGCGATTTTCGGTCCACATCATATTTTGAACGAGAATGATTTTTTTTTACGTAGATGCTTCTCCCAATCATAAGTCTGTTTATATTCCGAATCGTATTTTATAAGGTATCAGAGTTAACGTTAAGTAATAACTGGCTTAGCAAAAGTCTGAGGCGAAATATCATGGGTCGCGATGTCATAATTTGTTTAAGTAAATTAATTACATATGATAATGAAGAATGAGATGACAGATATGAGAATATTTGACAAATAATTTTATTTATTATATAATATGTATTTATCTATCATATACGATATTTTTTAACAAAATGTTAATTTAAGGCAGATAATGATAATGTTTTATTTAGATTTGCTTTTAATTTAAAAAATAAATAATTGTGAGGTTAATGAAGTTCTTCAAATTATTGTCGAAAACGGCTCGTTCCTAATAAATCTTTTTGCAAAATTCTAATTTAAAGATTACGATGAGACCTAAATATCAATTATCGAGGTCTTTTCATGGTAAATACAATATGCAAGTTTCTAAAATTTTAACGCAACGTCACTGATATTTGTAAATGATGTTAATTTCTTTAATGGATGGAATTAATACTGGTAAATAGAAATTGAGACCGGTATATTTCGGCTGAAATTCCCATGCCGCAAAATTAATCTTCACGTTTAACTTTTGTTTCCTTAAATTCAATCGAAAATCACGTTTCACTTTGAAACTGTATTTGTAACACTCAAAATTGTGCTAATAGACATCGATAAATTTTCATTATACGTCATTCTTTCACGTAGCTTCACGTGCATTCCCACTCACATGACGGATTCTACGTGCACATGTAGAGAAAGAAAGACAGAAGACTTGTGAAGGAAGAGGTCGAAAGCGATCCCTCCTTGGTATTACGTATTATTGAACTCGGCTTTCTTAAAGCCGAAGTCTTAAAGCGCAACACGATAGCGTCGCTTTTAACGTTTAATAACAACAATATTCAACAAAACAACCCGCCGAGTGCGGAAATGCTTACGGCGAAAGCATATTCGTCGCGTTTTGTTAACGATATCCGCGCGATTTATTCGCAAACGGCCTTGTCGCGTACCGGTGTTTGGACGAAAAACGCACACTAACACACGTTAAACGTACGCTAACGTTAAATGCACGCTGCATTGTTGCATGGAAATAAAATTAGTTAATGTCGTGAAAATGGAAGAATTTAATGACGCGGCACGCCATCATGCTCGACGCGATCATGTTGGACCATCAAAATTATTATGTAGAATACATTTAAGCGTTGACGACAATGTTGCAAGAAGTTTTGACATTCTAGCGATTAGCTTGAGCGTCCTACATAATTTTTTGATGGTCCGAACAAAATTATTTTTCGATCTGTATCTAGTTGAATTCTTAGGTACTTCATCATTCTTTGCGAATAAAGCACAGATTTACTCGCGAATTACGCCGCTCATCCGTCGATGACATGTACAAACGTACCTATCCGCGACACTTTCTCGTTGCGCGAGGCTAACGGGCTCTCGAGATGTCTCGATACTTCACGCTCCGAGCGATCCAATCGTTTCCAACTCATTGCGCAATCGCGAAATAAATTATCATTCCATCGTGCAGCATATTTTATACAGCTATGTTTATCCTGTACGTGTACGTATGTTTATGTTATTTGATTTATATTCTGTTATTTGATTACATATGGCGTTGCGATATTATTTGGAGATTGAAAGCACAAATTGTTATAAATAAGATTTATATTTACA
The DNA here is from genome assembly GCA_037157785.1 of Cephalotes varians. Classification (NCBI taxonomy): domain Eukaryota; kingdom Metazoa; phylum Arthropoda; class Insecta; order Hymenoptera; family Formicidae; genus Cephalotes; species Cephalotes varians. The sequence continues at coordinate 472,353 of JANQDE010000023.1, forward strand.
CGAAATTGAGATTATTTTTATTTATATTCAGAAAGTCGTATAGTTGAAAATTTATTTTTTGTGTAGTTTTTCTGGATTACGCGACTATGATAAATTATTTAACACAATTTCGCGAAATTTAACGCAAAATTAAATAATTTAACGCAATTTAACCCAAAATCCCGGTAGCGTAATTGCTACGTCAGGAATGTTTGCTCTCTCAACAAACGTTTAATTTAATTGAATCGCGCATGAATGCGTACCTAATGTTGAACTATATTACAAATTTAATTGTCATAAAGAGATAGTCTCACGTTAGTTGAAAGTTAACTACAATGAATACATATAGAATAAACTGCTTTGTTATATGTAATCGTCAACTTTTCGATAAACAGGAATCCATTTAAACTAATTTGAAAACTATGCTTTCGTTGTTCAGTACCTTGGAAGGCGTAGATAAGAGTTTCTTCAATGAAGCGAAAAACGGAAAATTGTTATCATTGTTAAAAGATGATAATGTCCACCACATGTGATTTTGCAACAATGATGACCGAAAATACTTTGATAGCCGTTCTGAGGCCATCGCGAACTTCACCGAAGCCTCAAAGGTTTGCTCAACCTCAGCAAGGTCACCGCGTTTCCTTCGGAGCCTCTTCGAAGTTTCCCCTTCTTTTATTCAAGATTCCTTTTTCTCGTCCCCCACACGTTCGCGCGCCCATCCCTTTTCGATTCCTTTCTCCGCCGCCGTTCGTCCCTCAAACCAGACGATACGATGTCATTTTCCCTCTGCCGGCTATACGTCTCCTTGCTGTCGCATCAACGTGAGTTTTGCGAAAATTACAAGGACAATCTCGAATCAACTTGACATCAATGATTCAACGTCGGTTAATTATTAATTTAACGGTCGTTGGATCCCAACTGGCTTCCTTTCTTACGCATAGAAGACCGCGAATTTGATCGTCTTCTTTTCTGCTTCCAACTGTATCTTTATTTAAGGATAGATCTTACACACGAAATTTCTTCGAACTTGTGACGGCAGAAATTTTATATTTCTCGCTTAAAAAAACGTTCATCAGGCTGCATCAAGAGTACTATAACAAGAATACAGAATATCTCGTTTCTAAATTAGTCTGATTAGATTCCATTTATTAGAAAGATGATAGAGACAATCGTGTTTTCATAAAGAGATAATCTTACGATGGAAGTTAACTACAACGAATACCGGATGGATAACTTGCTTCGTTAAATGAGATAATTGGATATAATGTTGATACTGCGATATCTAATTATTAGATTGAAATGAAATAGTACCGCATGTATCTTTTTCTTAATATTTTTATAAGTAATATTTTCATGACAGAAATATTATCGTCATTTTTTAAGACTATAAATAATGTTATACGAAGTAGAACATTGCAAATAAAAAGAAAAATATTATTTGCCATGTTAATATTTTTTTACTGTACATAAAAAATTATACCTTATATGCTGACTGTGTTAATTTAACAAATGACAAAAAGTAAGATTCCAATGCGTTATTTATTATTGCAAAAAATAGATCGAAAAAAATTTTTTACAACTTCATTCCTGATTGTATATTTTACGGTGAAACACTTCAACCTCGTAAAAGTTGTATGCTAATTTATGATAATCATCGTACTTAATATTGTAACTGTTACGTTGCGAATCGCGTTGCGTCATGAAGGTCTAATAAAATGAAGTTCAAGGACTTCGATGAATGTCGCAGCTGCGCCTCGTAGCTGCGCGACTCGCGTAATTATGAAACCAGTTTTGCGTAAAGTTTGCAAATTCTGATCTTTAAAAATAGGACGTTCGATGAGCGCATACGTGTATCACATTCATAAATATGCCCGAAGACGAGATATGTACAAAACGATTATGTAATGGATAGCTAACAAAGTTGATTCTGCCTTTAAAATTTGACTTGCGGGAATTCTCTCTCTTTTTCTAGCTCTTAACCGAAGTCTCTAAGGTCCAGAGAACGAACATACTGTTGCTATTTTGAAACATAAAAAATTAACTCTTCCAATAATTAACTCTTTCTGTATAAATCATTTTCTCTTTGATTTTTATGTTTTTTGATATTGAAACTTGCATTTTATTTCAAAATTTGTGTGAAGAATAATAGAGGCTTCTGATATTCAAACTGTCCGATTACGTAACTAATACTTTCTGCCCGATTAAGGGCTACTTATTTTTTTCTGTATATTTTGGTTTCTATTTTTTGATTCTATTCTAAGTTTTGTTTCATTGATAGTATTTAATTCTAGCGCTTAAGAGGGCTTCTAGCGCTATTCTAGAGCACTCATAAATCTCTCTCTCTCTCTGTCTCTCTTTCTCTCGTAATACGCGCAATAATGAAATTTTAATGTCGAATTATTTAGCAATTCTATTAAGGGAAAAGTAGGTGATGGATTTGTATCCACGTTCGAGATAGCGAAACGGATGTGCGCGTTTAACTTTTAAATGCGCGACTCCTCGACGAATCAGGACGTGTTTATGACCAGGGAATTATCCGGCGGAGAGATAATTATACGTGGAAAAATTACGACAAGTTGCGGGCGCGATATGTTGACCGCGAGAATCGAGAGAGAGAGAGGGGGGGAAAAAAGGGTACGACGCGGACACGGGAGTAGGAGTGGGACGTATCAGCGCGGACGCTAGTCAACGTGCCGAAGATCAATGACCAATGACGTCACGGTTGGTTCGCGTTGCTCGTGCACGTAACCGCTCGCGTTACCACACGCGCGTACCAAGATCATCCACACGCGGCCCGCATACGCACATATCGTGGTAGTATACGAGAGGTGCCTCGTTTCATCCCTCTCGACCGGCCTTTTTTTTTTCTCAAATCGCGTCAGATCATGCTGCCATTTCGCTATTCGCAATTTCTCGTGTTTCTCTTTACGCTTCTTAGCTCAGCCCTCTCGCTCTCCGTTTCTCTTATCTCCTATTGTGCGTGTTTTCTTACGTCGTCTACGGGGAAACTACTCTTATATGAGCTCATGTGAAAATTCGCGATCCGTTTAAGAAGAATCCGGTTTTCAATTTCGAGAAAAGTTTAAATATCCTTCTACTGAATTTTTTAAATATTTTATTTATTTTCGTGAGATAGCTTACTTATTTTAGTATCTTGCATTAAATCAACGATTATTAATAATTTCATTTTCTTTTAACAGTTTTTTTATATTCACAAATTACATAATATGTTTATGAATATAACGCTTTTAACGGGTATATTCTCTTACGCAATTTTAAAACATGAAAATTAGAAACGATTTGTGCTCATTTCCTAGACGGACCGACTTTTCCTTCGCCCCTTTCTCCCCGCTCCTCTCACTCTCTCGCAGTTTACATTTTATATGAGAAAGAACTACATGTTGATGATATTCTCATCATACGGACGATATTCCCACGTAGAGAAACCACGTGAATTATATAGTCTACAGCAATCTTGGTCGTTTATATGTGTAATCTACGCGTAGATTATCTAAACTATTATTTCATACCCAGTCCCGGGCATCTCTGTGCACAAACAATAAAAGTGTGCGTGGGATATCCAGAGAGAGCCTTCAAGCTTATATGCGAAAGATGTCGCGGATTAGATTTTTTTTCCACTTGCTTCGAAATTGGAGACGTTTCGTTATTCCAGTTGTCTCGGATTTATTCGCGTTACTCTCCAGTAGATAAAAGTCTGTGGTGTACGTGGTCACCTTTTCCTCCCGCTACTTCAAAGACACGTCGGCTTCAATGGAATGACAATTCTCGTTCGCATCCCGGATTATCGACAAGTGATACTCAAAGTACTCGACAGCGTAAACTCGGAGGATGCCGATATCGAGAGAAAGGAGTTTGAAAGAAGCTGAAAGACCAGGTTAGAATAGATCAAGTGGATTGAGTTCCTCATTGGTTTTATTCCGAGTGTATTTTCAAGATGTTAATATCTTTATAGACGTCGGACTTGAAAAGGACTTAAAAATCATTATAATATTACATTACGATTTTATATATATAATATAAGTATATCACGTATAATCTATAATCTGAGAATAATTATTGGATCGATTGATTTTATTTTTTTTCCTTCGACGAGCGAACATTACGTTTCAATTGCGAACATTGGTGGCTAATTGGTGGCTATAACTTAATTTTCTGCAAATTCATGAAATTGCATGTCAGCACGAGGGAATTGCATTGTCTTTCTATCATTCAATCTTTATTTAACGTTTTCGACATGATTGCAGCATCTCACACACTACATTATAACATACGATTATACGAAACATGCCATGGTGCGACAACAAAGAATAAAATAAGAATAAAACAAAAGATAAATTGAAACCTCCATGTTGAAATCTATAATCTGATACACAAAGTGATTTTTGCTTTGGGATTTTTGATACGTGCGCAACACAGTAGCTTTTTTTTTAAACCGAAAAATTAAAAAATTTAGAAAATATTCAAGATAATATTCTATTTAAGCAGCTTTCATTAATGTCTCTAAAATTTCTAATCATGCTTCTCTACTTTAGTTACAGCTATCAGCGTTTTATCCTTTGAATTATTGTACGTTTTTTTTTTGTTACACGCGCGCATTTCATTTTTATATTTCAACTCGCGCTGCTTGGCGCTGTCGAACGGTGAAAACAATAAGCCGGGGATTCCCGGATGCGCGCGCGATCGCGAAATCGAAACCCTCTCTCCCTCCTACCTCTTTGTTCCCCCAGCCTCGTTCCACAACCGGCGTACATAACCGCCGATGCACCCGATGTGGCACCGGCTGGCGGTAGTCGGGTGCAACGACCCCCGCGACACGAAACTGGGACATCCTCGGCTCTTCTACGACGTCGTCCCTCTACTCGCGTATACACGGTGACCCCGTTTTCCAGTTACGGCGACGACGATCCTACAACCGTGGCGTTCGAACGAAGGCCGAATATTCATTTCGATTTTCATTCGCCTAGCCCGGCTTTCACCGGCGCGTAAGCGGAAGCCGCGAGATGCCCCCGGAACTCGAACGATTCGGAGTATCGCTCCGTTTCCGTTTCGGCATATAAAATTTTTACCAGCTAAAGCTTTTATCAGCGTGAAAACATTTTTTTATGCTTTTACTACCGTGAAAATATATTTTTTTGTGCGTCAATCAAATGTGCGCGCACTTCAACGTATATCAGACATCAGTTTTTTTAGATTTTTATTTATTGAGAATTTCAACATAATTTAACTATAAAGATGTGTATAATGTTGTAGATCTAAAGTTTTTTGCGAATTAATATTATAAATAACGAAAACTGTTTCAATTTAAGATTAATAGAATCAAAATTCAGCGAAATATTTTCTTGTAAATTTATAAATGTGGTTTATTTTCATTTGTACTAAGTATCTCATATAATATCTTAATATAGAGAATTTTATTATTTTTCGTTTAAAAAAATTACATATTTTTAAGAATCACGCTCGATGATATTGTAATGCAATTAATAGTGATTAAAAGTTCAGTTCATCAATAATATCCGTTTAAAGCATTACATTTTTACTTCACAATTCGCACTTTTCGTTTATCGATTGATCTTAATCTTATTTGGAATTTCAATATACAAAATAAAATTAATTTTCTGACAATTTTTATTTTTCCGAACAGTTTCAAAGATATAAAAACACGTCAAAGAAATGTCACGAGCTTTTAAGCCTCAACTACATATTATTTTCTCATTTGTTCACGTAAATCTAAATTTTTTAAAGCGTTCGTCTACTTCTCCTCACAGCTGATATGTTTGACATTAAACATCTGGAAGATGTTTAATGGTAAGAAGGATAGTATATTCAATTACGTATTTCCTACGAAGGGTTTTAAATTGTCTAATGCGTGACAAGTGGCCATTCAGTCGAGAGAAAGTGGGCGAATTACCGCGAGATGCTTGTGTAGGTCGACTCGTACTTTCGAGGCGACACGACGGGTCGAGCCAACACAACTGTCGGCGCAACTGTCGAGACGTCCTTCCTTTTCTTGTCGGCCACTACCTGCGGCGTCCTTCGGTCGATCCAAGTTATAAGCGTCATGGTAAAACCGGCATTTATCCTCGGTAATATTTCCGCATTGTTATCTGTCCTATTTTGGTGGATCGAGTTGGTCAGCTCGAATAGGACAATAAATGACTTCGATTAATAATAGATCGGGATTCTTTTGACTCGTCTAGGGATACATTAACCCGCCTGATTGTTAGCCTATCAACATCGTTTGACGTCACGCAACGATTTTCTACGAAAACTCGTCAAATGACGTCACACGAAGGATGTTCCAGGCGTATTTTTTCTCAATTATAGGTTCTTTGGAGAATCGTCAAATAATTGAACGATACTTCTTGAGAATAAACTTCAATCATCTATTCACGCTATATTGAAAGTCATTGAAAAAGATGAAAGGTTTATCAGAGAAGAAATGCAATGATCCCGATTGGTACGCACTCTGTACAGTGTAGAATTTCTGGATCGGGTTCTATTTCCAATTAGTGCGTCAATGGCGCTAATAGACTCGATATTGACTGCGAAACGGTGAAACGTTGAACATGCCAAGCTCGATAGTTCGATTCACGCGATCCGCGATTGTGCTTTCGCGTGCAAAAACAAAAGGAAAGCGCTTCCCTCGGTTGTGAAAATTCACTCGCGATGAATCGCGGTGAATTCGGATTAAATTAGGAGCAAACGAACGAGACATTTACGACGAGCACAAAGTACGAGCGTGTCTCTTTTTCTTTAATACATCAACAGAAGATCGACGTAAACGCTCGTTCGTTCTCATGATGGCTGGGTCACTCGAGACTCGATGGATTTTCGTTAATTTTCGAAGATTATTCGTACATACCTTTTACATCGTAATGATATAAAAAATCAAACTTGAAAACTGCTGCTTTTTTCTGCTATTTTATGTACTATATTTATACGCGGAAAGACTTTTTGATTATCTAATAGAATACAGGAATAACCCAAGAATAACTCCTTCGAAAGGTTAAAGCAAATCAATCCGTTCGTTGGTGCGCGTTTGCTTGGTCAGGATCCGCACACGCTCGTTTGGCAAATGCGAGAAGAATAAAACTTCCTCAAGTAGTTTAGACAACTTTTGATTGATGCTTTAATCCGCCATATTTTCCAGACTAACTACGAGGAAACTTGAGTTATTATCGATAAATATCCGTACTAACTTAAATGTTTTTGAAAAGCACACTATGATTCGTCTAAATATAGCGGACGATGTTCAAACTCTTACTTAAGGAAAATCGAGGAAGACTCTGGAGAAGAATGCGCAACTGGTAGCATGCTATTTCGTTGCACGCGAAGGTGCACCCCAAGATTTCGCGGTAGGGTGTTATCGAGATTGGGCGGCTAGGGACACATGAATCGCGTGTCTAACGACGTTCGGTCCGTCACCTACATGCAGTCGTTAAACACGATAACTGCGCTTTGCGTGTCGCCGTGAATCGCTTAAATCAGCCGAATCCTGCCTCGACACTGCGTCTCATTAAAAAGAAGATAAACGAAGTAGGCGGAAGAACTGAGAAAAAGACGAGCTTGTGTTCGCTCATTTATCGTCGGTCTCTAACTTTGACTTCTTGACGTTTGCCTCGAGCGGCTATATTTCATTGTACGTCTATTTCTTATCCCGCACAGTATCGTGGCATAGCGACCGGCTTGACGTTACAAATGGGAAAAGTTCCGTAAACTACGCCGTCGTTAGTGATACATGAATCACACACGCTCGTAGTGATATACGCTATAGCACATCATTTAGCTCGTAGATTCTATAGTCGCAGTCACTGTGTCTCACAATCTTCTCTCTTCACTCGATCTTGTTTATATTTTTCTTTCTCCTCCTCCTCTCCCGCGGCTTGCTGTTAATTTTTATTGCATGTATAATTCAATTTTTTAAATCTAGTTATACACACGATTGTGCAAATTTGTCTTCCGTTATACATCTTCTAACAGACTGTTATTCAATCTTATTGTTCAGTATTTTTCTTCTTTTTTATAAGTCACAGTCATATTCCTTTGGAAAAATTCGATTTGCTAGAGAAAGTTAGAGAAAGAGAATAAAAAGCTATTTCTTTATATGATTCTAAATCTGTATGCGAGTCGATATCTCATTCCTTCTCACTAATGTAAAATAAATCTTATATAAAAACAATAGACTTAAAGGGCAAATGAGAATCAACGCTGACTTTATTGCATAAAAAATACAATTATCTTATCTTAAAATACGTTACAACTTCCGGACGTTTCGATTCCTATTTCAAATCATTTTCAACGAAAAAACAGTTTATAAAAATCTTGATATATGGATTCCAGTGATGAGGAAAGTCTTCAATTTGATAAATTAATATGATTTGATTGATAAATTAATATTAAAAAAGCGATTAGTCAATAAAACTGACTAATCATTTTTAATATTTAATATTAATTTATAAATCTTTTTATAAATATTAAGATGACATCTGTATCTATTGTGTATTTTACGGATTTTTATCAATTGACTGTGCTTTTAAAATTTTTTTATGGATAAATTTGAACTCAATTAACATCATTCGGCTATGCAACCGTGATGAATGACACAATTTTTTACGTTGAAGACTCTGATTTTCACCATTGAAATCCATATGTCAAGATTTTTATAAAATGTTTTTTTGTTGAGACTGACTCGAAATAGGAGTCGAAACGGCCGGAAGTTATAACGTATTTTAAGATAAGATAATTGTATTTTATGCGCAGTAAAGTCAGCGTTGATTCTCATTTGCCCTTTAAATCTATCTTGTTTTTACATTATCGAGAATCCTTTTATTAAATATTAATAAATTTTATAGTCCAATACGTATTTTTAAAAAATGTGATTAGATATGATTAGAGCTCTTTGCTATAATCAAAATAAAAATTCTGACTTCGGTGAAATATTCATAATCCATTCGATAAAATCATTTCTATTGTTTCCCTCATTTCGAAGATCAAAGTTTGTTTTGATCGGTTTCTTTTTCCCCATTTTCTTCCGAACGTCACGTTGAAATCCAACTTCTTTCACTATTACATAGGTATACGGACGCAGATCGATCGCGTGTGAACACGTCGCGAAGCATTGCGATGCACACGACGTTAAATCGTCTCTTACCCGGTCGTGAACGCGCGGATCTACCGCCTGCACGTATGTAAGAGAGGCCCTCGTGTGCCCGGGCACGTGTCGGATGATGACTCGTGTCGGCAATTTTTTCCAAGCCGCGCGGCGTTCATGTTCCTGGACAATGTAGGCCAGCGAACGACGTTTCGCGCGAAACGGATTGACAGCGCAGCGCGCACATCCGCGACAGATAGACGCTTTTTAACTTCTTTAACATGTCGATGTGCGATCAATTATTTATTAGCTCCTCGTCTATAGATCCATTCGATAACGGCGTACTATAAACTTCTCGCCGATGAAGTCGTCCAGCGAGCTGTTGACTCCTTGCCGCGGCTTTCGCGATCATTGATCCATCTCGAAGTATTTATTTTCTCGGCTATCTGAACGCCACTCTTCTGTGCCAAAAAACGGGGGTCAGAGGTCAGGGTCGAAACTGACGAAGCGAGGAAAAACCTGGCGGTTAACAATATTTCAATAATTTCGAAAATACGGAAAATGCTATGGATTGATTGATGTGACTGACGTGACCAGGCACGTGGGTCAGAGAAAACTCGTGATTTCTCTGAACGCGTCCCATATGCTATCTATAATTTAGTAACACGATATTGTTTGACAGAATATATTCGCATACGGCTGGCCTATGTGCAGATATTAGATAATGCTAACGTATGAACATCGATTAAACTTCGCAGTCGATAACCTCGGTCTATTATAAATCTATCTCTCACATCGGTTTGTATTTTTCCCACCATAATTGAACTCCATTAGGAATCACGATCGATAACGCGCAGCGCTCACTCAATGACGCAACGACGCGCAGAAAGATTCGGACGGAGAGTTGCCGCGAATCTTCCCCTCCTCCGTCGTCGAGCAGCGCGGTAATGTCTCAAGTTATTACACCGGGAAACCTTCGCAGCACAGTGCATCGGTGTATGCACAAGTGCCTGGCACGGCCTGCCAGAATCTGAATCACGCGGAAACGATGCACTCTGACGTCTCTCCGAGGCAGAGATATATGTCGAGTCTCTCTCTGACAACCGTATCTCTCTGACTGCTATCGCGCCCTTGTCAACAAGTATGTAACGCCGTTGCGTATATTGCGTCGCCCGCACATATTACGGCGATGTAAGACGAGTGATATACGTACCCGGCACTGCCTGCGCGTTTGATATATATCGCCGAAGTTACGATGGAATATAATGACAGAAAGAGAAAGATAGAAGGAAAGTTTGTGCGTGTGTATGAAAATACGCAAAATAGGAGTAAAGAAAAAAAAAAATATATATATATATATATAAGAATATTTTTATATAAAAAATAAAACATAACAATAATAAATATATATATATAATATATAATAA
>JANQDE010000023.1:490346-503524 GCA_037157785.1 Cephalotes varians
ATATAGAACATTCTAGAACTCTTGCGGTGTCCTTTTGTCTCCGTTGACTCCTTTCATTCGCAATCTTCGATCAGCTGCGATTCGAGAGATACTTCAATAAGATTTTAATTAAGAGTCGTTTTTTTTCCCAACCTGTTAACATTTCATATTTAGTGTATCTAGATTTTATGTCGCGTTTTTAAAAGCTGCTCGAGATTAACATCTACATCTATCTACATTTATTTTGGACCCAAAGCTTCTTCTTTTCGTTCTATCTTCCATAAATTTCAATGGATTTTAATTAATTTTTTTAATGACAATGCTGAACGCAATAATATAAAATCATCTACAAATCTATCAAACAAAGAAAGTTTTTAATAACAATCTTAAAAGTTATGTCCAAAAACGTAAACAAAAGTTTTGCAAAACAGTGTTTTGGTCTAAAAATCATATCTTTACAAAAAAATCCGAAAAACACAAATAATCATTTTGAGAAAGATGAAATCTAAGAAAAAAATAAAATTTAAGAAAAAATAGCTACGTTTTATATGTACATCTATATAAAATATATGAGTGTAATTATTGCATTGGGTCGGAACATTTTGAAAAATGGAATCAGAGAAAGTATATGTCTAAAAAGGGGAAAATAAATGTTATAAATAATATACACAATAAATGTTTGCACAAATAATGTTTAACATAAATATTATTGAAATTATGATTAAGGGAGATTCTCTAGAGCGCTCAAAAACAGAATAAATTTAGAAATTCTTTTGAGAGAACTATAACTCCTATCAAATTAAAATTTAGGAGCATTTTTATACAATTGATAAAGGAGCACAAATTTGACAGACACTTGGCCGAATTATGATCATATGATATGAGGCGTCACGTGATATTTTGTTTTTCCGTTGACATTGTACGTTGTAACGTTTAAATGAAATATAAATATGAAGTATATTACTATTTGTTATTAATGCTTCTTTGATATGATTTTCGCATCGAATAAAAAATTATAAAATTATTTTAAAAAAACTTGTATATGTTTGAAAAAAGATTTCGACTTTTCATCATATTTTCGATTTTTCGCATAACATTTTTTCGCAAAAAAAAAGTTTATTCGTAACATTTTATTGATTTTATATTTTCAAAAAACTCACGTACACACACACCTTCTCTAAGTTGCTTCGACTAGTAATATGAACTTCTTTCATGACTTCAGCACACCTATTCGCGTAATTAGCAAAGATTTTGCAATGCTGGCCAATAATTATGTTCGTCTCCATAACTTTTAGGATTATCTTGATAGTTTCCTTTTTTTACGTCTGTCTTGACGATTAGAACTTTCTTTCTATGATAATATTAGCTTACATGCTCGTTCGAATCAAGGTTCGAGAAGATAGACGATGGAAAAATTAATGGATCTCAATCAGGATTCGAGTACTTCTTTCAAGGGATCCTTCGTTCTCACTTCTAGCATTTAGCATGCTGCACCACGCTGCTCCATTGATTTTATAATTATTCCGACCACCTATCAATACTTAATCGGTCCTGTATTCCTACAAGAAAGAATTGAATTCGAAAGATCACTATAATCGTTTTCAAGGATATGCTCAGAAAGAACAATTCTGAAGTATCTAAAAATTTAGCTAGATATATAGATCTGAAAATAATTTTGTTGAATTATCAAAATTATTATGTAAGACGCTCAAGCATAATGAGCAACGTTGCAAAAAAATTTGATATTCTAGCAATCAATTTGAGCATATCTTATAATTATTTCGATGGTCTAATAAAATTATTTTCAGATCTGTAGCTAAATTTTTACTTTAGTTATTTCACATATAAAGTTCACATATAAAGGTTACTGTATACTTAGGTGTTTTCTTTGTTTGGATATCTGGGATTTTTCAAATACAAAGAGATCTCCGCGCGCTCCCTATCTAATGCTCGGACGACTGCACTAACTCGCTTATAATTTTGTCAATTTTTTTAATTTTGAAATAACACTATAGGAGCATGTTCTTGTACTAAAAGAATATACAAAAAAATTTAATTTTCTGAAAATTTTGAAAATTTTGAAAATTCAGAGAATTTCCCCTTTAAAAAAATGAAAAATAAAATATTGATATGACCAGCTTAAACATGCAATGCATACTCTTGTTTTCATTTTTCGCTAAAAATATTTCAGTATTTTAAAATAATAAAATATAAAAAAATATATTGCTTTTAAATATTTCGCAAAAAAATTTATTTGTCATTTTTTACTTATGATTTTATTACTGAAAGTAAATGAAACCAATAGTCGTCTTATTTTTACAACAAAAATGTATTTTCTATAAATAAAACTATTTGTTTCTTTCTAAAATATATTTAATTTCAAATTAGTGAAAAACTTACGAATCTACAGCTTCCGGATCCAAATGACTCAATCCAGATTTCACCGTTCTGTTTGAAGTACGGGATGTATACTGAATCTCATCATACAGCAATAAAGGAAGGTTTAAAGTTCTTTTACTTACAATTTAGAACCCCATAATACTAACCGTATAGAAGTGCCAACCGAAAATTTTCATTCTGGTTCATAGTTGTAATTGAGACTTAAAGAGAAACTAAACTAAGCCAGTTATATCTTTCGTGGTATCTTACTTCGAATCTGGATCAGTGACATAATTACTTCCAAAATATACCTATTATCTAGAAACATATACACATACAAGGTATACATACAAGGAAATCTGATAATAACCGATAAATTGATTTCTGGCGACAGGTTGGCGCCGCAAAATTCTGCGCATCAACCCTCGAATACACAATACGAATTAAAAATTCGTTGCGAATAACATTTTGGCGAATACAGGTTTTTATTTGGCATTTTCGCCTAGAGAAAAGGATCAGCTTCGATTTTACGCCGAAAAATTAATTCCGAAAATATAGAAAATATTTCGATAGATCGCCGATTAGATCACTATGTATATTCATGCAATTTTCGATAAAAAAGCTAAAGTATTGCGCAATTGAAATTCCAACAATTAAAAGGATATCGCGTCATGCCGTGAGTATCGCGCTTCGACTTGTTGCGCTTTTCTGAACGGCACCCGCGTACGACAGCCAATAGCCGAGGGCTTTGAATAAACGCTGGTTGACTAGCTCGCGTACGTGCACCCGGACGTAACCTCGTGGCATTTTCTCGCCCCGTACACTTTGAGTACCATGACATAGATACTCGCCGAAGGGCGCACTCGGTGATGCACTCGTCGGAAATTCGCGTGATGCACGCGCGAGAGACGCAAAAAACGTCTTTTTTTTCCAACCTTTACTGACCTTTAATCCCGTGGGTCAAAGTATGACATTGTACAATATAACGAGAGTTTTGAAAGCATTAACATACAAGAGAGAGATCTTTATTTACATTTTACATTTAGTAGCTACATTTATCAGAAAGACACAATTTTTCGTATTAATATAACGTATCTGCATATCTACATATATATTATATACATTTTTTTAAACGAAGATGAATATGATGGTTCAAAAAAAATTCGCGCTTTTAAGATTTATTATTGCTGTCAAAGATTACGATGCGAGTAATGTGGCAATAAATCATTTAAAGAATAATATCGAAAACATTATAGAAAAACAACTCAGAAAAAATTGTAAAAAAAATTTATTTAAAAAGAGATGTTGCGCGCGCGCGCGGTGTGTATGTGTGTGTGTGTGAGTGTATTCTTTGCTTTCTTTACTTTTGCATAATAAATAATACAAAATCCTTTACAATGAAAAATAGAAAGTCTTAATTTTATTTTCTTATCGAAAGATCTATAATTAATCAAATAAAACAACATTTACAATGTTTGTTTACGTAATATTGCTTGCAAGAAAGAGTCACGTAAAAGTCTCATCTTTTGTGATTGTTGCAGTGTGGCTCTCTGGAGATCGGCGAAGAACGCCAGCGTCGGGTCGCTATGATGGAGTCGCTCTGCCAGGTGAACGGCAGTAAGACCAACGGCATCAACAATGGAGATCTTAGTAACGAGACCAACAATAACAACACGAATAACAACAATAATAACAATACCCAGAACAATAACAATAATAACAACAATAATAACAATAACAACAATGCTACCGATTGTCCGGATCCTCAGCAAAGGTTGGCAGTGCTGAGTTTCGAGCAGGTCCGCCGCTTGAACGATGTGATGAATGAAGTTGTCAGCATTCATGGCCGAGGGAACTTTCCCACCTTGGAGGTCCGATTAAGGGATCTTGTGACAGTAGTGCGTAGCAAGCTAGAAACTGATCCGAGTAACGGGGGCGCTGGCATGAGGGTACGCGACATCCGACTAAACGGCGGCGCCGCTTCTCACGTGCTGGCCACCGAGTCCCAGCCCTACAACGACCTGGACCTTATCTTCGCGGTCGAATTGTCCAGCGGCCGTAACTACGACAAGGTCAAGGCCGCGGTGCTCGGCTCCCTGTTTGACTTGCTGCCGGAAGGCGTGAGCCGCAAACGCATCACCACCTGCAGTTTGAAAGAGGCCTATGTGAGCAAAATGGTAAAGGTAAACAACGACGGTGATCGGTGGTCCCTGATCTCCCTTGGCAATTCCCGGGGCCATCGAAATGTCGAGCTCAAGTTCGTCGATTCGATGAGACGGCAATTCGAGTTCTCCGTCGACTCCTTCCAAATCGTTCTCGATTCCCTGTTGCTGTTCTACGAATGCAGCAAGCTGCCGATCGCCGAGAATTTCTACCCGACTGTGGTTGGCGAGTCCGTCTACGGTGATTTTCAAGAAGCGCTCTATCATTTGCATAAGAAGCTCATTTCAACGAGGCATCCTGAGGAGATACGCGGCGGCGGCCTGCTCAAATATTGCAACCTATTGGTGAAGATGTACAAACCATCTCAACCGGATTACATCAAGACTCTCGAAAGATACATGTGTTCGAGATTCTTCATCGATTTCCCGGACATAGGACAGCAACGCTCCAAACTTGAGAACTATCTGTGGAATCACTTTGTCGGGCCCGAAGAGGAAGCCCTCAAATATCAGTACCTGATGCTGCTGCATAGCGTCGTCGAAGAGTCTACTGTATGCCTGATGGGCCACGAACGACGGCAGACACTCGCCCTGATCCAGAACCTTGCCTATCAAGTGCTCTGCCAGGAGCAGCAGCAGCGGTTGACGAGTCATCAGCAGGCGCCGCAAGGTCCGCCTGCCACTTACGTCTATGCCAACGGCTATTATTACGCGCCCGTGATACCCACGGCGGCATGCTACACGTGCACCTGCAACTGGATGGCATGCTCCTCGTGATGCGACGATATCGGCGATAACGTCGTATCCGTAGACGTCGCCACCGCTACCACCGATACCACCACGGTCACCGATTGTTGCTGCTTTAACCGACTCAGTCACATCGATTCTTACAGTCATTTGTATCAGAGATACGAGTGCGGATTCTGTTATCTCTGCTCTTACGGCCTCTACTGTCCTCTCGAAAATCCCAGAGACTTTTGTTGCGCTTGTGATCCTTGCGAGGTGTCCAAAAATGTGGAGGCAAATCATTCCGTGTCCAACGTCAAAGAATCTAAGCTCTTTAGTTGACGTTTGTCGGGGTGATGCGAGCTTGGATATAAAAGTGGTATACGAAAGAAGTCATCTCTTCGGTGTCGAGGATGATCGGCAAACGCAGTAACAACAGAATCGTAGATCGAAAAGGCGGCGTGCTCGGACGACGAACATATGATATCGTCGATGATGTGAGAAGCGGTAGGCAAGTATGGGGCGCGAATCATTCTTATCGCAAGTCTCCGGCCTTCCGTCGCGAGTGCTGCTCTTTCTAGGCATTTGTAAACGTAAACTCGGTGGCGGTCGCTGCAGCAAAGTTAGGACCGAACGCTGGTACCAGCTACAGTTGCGGTGTGAAACAACTAAAAGACTATAAAGACTCTAAAAACGATGTGTTGTGCCTAAAAACAAAAATAAAAAAAAGAGATCGAAGAAGATTAGAAAGATACGACAGAAAGACGTTCCTCCGATGAGTCATAAAAAAAAAGACAGACATAATCGTAGTAAAAGAGGGCAAAATGGTCTTAGATTAGTATTAATTGAAACGAACGCCGCTTTTATTGACTAAACATGAATTTTCGGAGAACAGATATCGGCATCGGTCTCGAAACGAGCGTTTGTCGACGAAACGGATGTCGACGTTGCGTACAGCGAATTCTGGACGAGGCCACGTTGAGGAGGAAGCGGAAATGAAGAAAGAAGAACCGAAGGTGGATGCGAGGCGAAATATAGCATGGCGGGACAACGTACAAACAGGGAGGAGAGGAGAGAGTGTTCGAACTAACAGACGGCTCGAGCGAGGCGCGATCCCCGTGTTTCGATCTTTCTTTTGCCTCCTCCCACTTGATTTCTCTCGCGGAGCGGATCGCGTGCCGAACAGCAGGGAGAGGGAGAGACACAGAGTAGACGAAGGAATGGAAAGGGCTGTTTTCGGTGAGGGAGGAAATACGTTACGGGCTACGGAAAGATATATATATATATATATATATAAATATAAATATATTTAAATATATACAGATATATGTATAAATTTATGTATAAATAATTAATGTGTGGCTGTGAACACATTTCATTTAGATACTGTGTTGTATAACGTGATAAGATTTAATTCGGGAAAATGATGTTAGCGGGGCGGCACCGTCGAAGGGAGAACGAGAATGGTGGTGCGCGCGAATCGAAAATGAAATGTTTCCGAGCTGCGTTTCTTTTTTCATTTTTGCAAGAACGCGAGCGAGTAAATATGACAAATACACACACACACACATACACACACGCAGAACATACATTTCACATATTCCACGTCTGACCGATCGCTTTTCTTGGGCGATAAATACTACATGAAAATACTGAAGCGGGACACGGCGCTGAAAAAGGAAATTATGGTTACAATCGCTTTTTAATGGAGGATGATTAGATTTCTTTCCCTGTAAAAAATATGGGATATGAACTCCGCGTAACGCGAAGAGAAAAACATCGCGATACAGTTCGAGTCACGACCGGATATGTCAAGGATGAGCAGAGGGGTGTACAAAAATGTTTTTTGAAACGTTTGTAAAAACAGTCCGAGAGCGAAAAATAATATCGAACGTTGTCAGAATACGTCGATGCGTTTCAGTATATGCTGTCATCCAGTGCTATTGTTTCGGCAATCGCATATCGCGTCGTAGCTCGTCCGAAACTCCGCGTCACATTTCCGCGCGCGCCAAGCGAAGACTTTGGTCCATTCCCATCTAAACACCGTATCTATCACGTTCATTTTTTTATTTTCTTGTTTACTCACGTATTATCTATCATTGAAAGAAACTGCAATGTTATCGGCGACATTCCGCGCGCGGTGAAATAATCACGGGTCCCGAACATTCGTTTCGAGGCACGTTTCTGCAGCCTGAGACTCGCGGCGAGGAAAAAAGGGGATGATGGTTGGAGATAGGAGCAGAGACAGAGACCGAGCAAAAGAAAAGAGGACGAGATAGAAGTGAGGGCGAGGACGAGGGAGCGTAATCCCTGGTTTCCATGTACGCGTTGCCGCGTTTGAAAAAAAGCATTTGATCGAGGTAACCCATAGAGATGTGTGTTTGACACGCGCTATAACGCGCGGCAACGCATGGAAACCAAGAGTTAAACTACCTCTCTCTTTCTCTCTCTCTCTCTATGTACGTTGAATGAAACGCGATTCGTGTTGAACAAAGGGAGTAATGTCACAAATCACGATTGATCGGCACGTAACGTAACAGACCCGGGCTGCCAAATGGTTCCATTTAGCGCTTATTGACTCTATCACAATGCTCTTGGAATATTTCATCCTTTGTTTTTTATCAAATGTTAAAAGTAAGGACGCGCGTGAGCGTCCAAAAGGAACGCAGCCCCGGTCTCTCTCTCTCTCTCTCTTGGCGATTGGGCCCGCATTTTTACCAAAAGTCCGTAAACATTCGGTACCGCGCGCGCACATGCGTTCGCGTGTGTATACGTGCGTTATACATACGCGGAGGCAGCGGCGAACGTGGCGCTCCTCGGGGTCTCATGTACGTGTAAGTGGACACATGTATATATACAAAATATACACGTGCACATATGTGTACTTGACGTGCGCTTTTCTTCTCCTCTTTTCCTCATCTCTTTCTCCGTGCACATCCGCGCGCGTACGTGTCCATCTCCGCGTGTRTCGCGTACACATAACGCGTGCGTGCGTGCGCGTGTATATATGTCTCCGTCTCCGTTTACACGTGCGTATCCGTATCGACTGGTGACCCCGTTAGTTAGCTCGCTCGCTAACAGGCCTCGTTTGCCTCGCTCGCTCACTCTTACTTTCAGTTCGCGAGCGAAAGTAAAGGCCTAATAAAAAGGCCGCAAACTGGTTTTTCAGGTATATCGCGTGTTAATGCTAAGGAGATCCAGCCGCCGGCGCGGCCGGAGTGCCTCTATTGCCGGTCTATCGCTCTACTACTACCGCCGTCCATTCTCCCTCTTCCCAGACGCCTCTCTCGTGTATCACGCGTATCTCGTGGCCCCGCGGACGCTCGACCGCGACGACCTATTCCGCGCCGCCTCGTATTTCCGCAAACGCGAGCTTCTGGAGGCAGCGTCCCTCTGGCTTAAACGGAGCTTAATTATCCGTCGATCGGACGTTCGCAGATCACCGTTTGGGTCCACTCGACGCGTCGGATTATTCGGTTCTAAAATCTTGACGAAATTCTACATATAGGATATTGTGCGACGTAGAATAAGAAAAAAATTGATGGATATAAAGTATAAAAATGTTATTGTTGTATATAATACGGATACCGTATATGTCCGAGGTATGATAAAGCAATTGGAAAGATTAGAGACATAAATCTAAATTTCGGTATGATCATGTTCTAGTTACATCCATGATTGAGATTTGTTCTTTAGAGCAGTGTTGTTCTCGGTGGCTTTTTTTTCATGCATATGCAACGCAGTAACACAGAAGTGAAATACAGTATCCATGTACATGCGGCGAATGGGCGCAAAAGTCTTAGTGAATTCCAGAGACATTAGATTAGTTACAAATGAGTAAATATATTAGTATATTATATTTTGTATTCATTACTTTTGTTTTTTCATTTAATTATTGCAAATAAATGAAAATGGGTGTGAATGACAATAAGGAAATCATTAAAAAACAAATAATTCGACATTTTCAAAATTTGTGATTAGACAAGGATATTTTCAAAGGACGGCTGGCCCTTTATCCTAATAAAATAAAGCTTTTTGTCATTTGTACAATGTCGTTCATGATTAATTTTAAAAATGTTTAATTAGAAGATTTAAGAGCACCCTTTTTCTCAACAAGTTGCTTCATTGAGGTCATATTTAACGCATGCGCAAAAAAACCGAGAACCAACACTGCTTTAGAGTCTTTTTACATCTTTATTTCGATGAACACTCGTTATATCAACTTTTAACGGTTAGGCGTGCCTCGCACCGAAAAATATCTCCACACCGATTCAGCATCGTGCGAATTCCATTTCAACAATCGAGTTTTAATAATATTCTTAAGTGGAAGTCGAACGTCGTACTCCGTGTCTCCCCCTTCGCGTCGCATCCGAGCCACTCGCGGCGCTCATCGATCGACAAATTAATCTACCAGAGATGAGTCAGAGAATGAATTGATCGTCGGCGGAATTAAGCCTTCCGTTATCTATAAAAGGCAGCGAGCTCATTCCACTTTTCTCCTCGTCGCTTTCCACCGTTTTTATTTAAAGGGCGATGCGAACGAACTCGCGAACAACGAATTCAGCGAATACAGGCTTTTTTTAAATAGGTTATTCTTTCTTTTGTTTGTTTTATGTGTAACAAATATCGATTTGTATGGTGACTTGTTTCAGAATTTCGACTTAAACATCTTGTGAACGATTTTTATGCTGTCACCCCTGTGTTATTTTGACGTCAAAAATTAACGTCAGTGTATTGCTAAAAAAAAAAAGAGATAGAAACGTAGCGATCGGAGGGTACTTAACGATAGAATTATAGCTACAAATCGCAACTGGCAGTCCGCCAAAATATCCAGAAGCGTGGTGGTAGTAAGAAGCGAGGCTGATAGTAATCGGAATTACGAAATCGAAACCAGCGTATATTTTTAGCATCAATATGTTGTTTAAATTTTGTTGATTATTGCGTTGTTTTCTTTTATATGTGATTTATATATGTAAACGTTGAAGAGCGAAAACAAATTATTTGTCGCGCGCGCGCGCACCTTCGCCTTGCGAATTGGAGATTTATAATAGAAAATCTTATGTGTTTCGGGAGTGCGTTTCGTTATTAATCATTGTATTTATGTAGGTTTAAACGTGCGCCTAATTGCGAAAGAGAAATTCACGCGGATGGCCGGAACAGGTGCCAACTTACTGAAATAATTAACCGTCTCTCTACGTTAATCTTCTCGGAATTAGTTGCCATTATCAAGGACATGTTGATTACGACGTTGATTACGTTACTCAGCGATAAACGAGCGTTAATTGCAACTTATATAGATCGTCGAATACGATCACGTCTTAAAGGATAAAGATAATATACGGATTTACATAATACACACGTTCTATATGCGTCTCGGAGATAATCTTGAGCTTGCCGTTAATCAACGTGGAAGTTCATTTGTTTACAGATTGCGTTAAATCAAAATTTAATATTAGCGTGAGAGAAAAAGAAAAAGGGTAAACGAGTACGAAAAATGTGAGTCGAATGAATTTTTTTTTTTTTTTTTTGCTTCCATCGGCAGCATTTTAATAACTCGTACGTTAAGTCGAATGAAAATTGAAAATGATGTAAAAATTGGGATATATGGAAGTTAATGTATATATATATATATATATGTATATATAACTATAAAAATATATATATGTATATATATATTTTTTTTTTTTGCGTAAATATGTATGGGATGGAAATTTTTGTCGAGTACACAATAAAAGCAGAAGGCCGTGCCACGATCTTCAGGCTGCATAATGTTATCGTCGAAAGAACGGAAAAGGCGTCGATCGGCATCGTAACGTTCGAAAAACGTAGATATATCTTCATGCGCACATCGATGAAGATGCATCTACATTGAGACGCGCGTGTCGATGACTCGATGAGCCGTGAGCCCCCCAAGGGGAAGGATCAAAGCGGGAATGTCGCACGCATTTTCAAAACGCGTACGCATAACTCACACATGACTCACAGTATCCATAATACATAACGACACGCAAAATGTTGACCAAGCGAAATGGAAATATGGGCTTCTGTCTTGATCGTTTCATTTGATTTCGTTGTAACGTCGGGTGACTGAGATAAAAAGAATCTGAAACTTATCGAATTTTGCGATGCGAGAGAAAATTGCGTAGGAGTTGCGAATCTTGTGAGCTTTAAAGAGAAACCACGTATTATAAAATGCGTTACGTATCGTAAGATTGTTATAAGAGAATCGTCATTCGTGTGAGGCGCGTGCCTCATACGAGCGAGCCTGGATCTAATTTGCAAAATGATACATCGGTTTTTCTTAAAATACAAGCTTCGATGCTGTCGTTTGCGTTTGCGCGATTGATCCTTTACCTCGAGTCCTACGAATCGAATTCAGAAATAGAAGCCCGAAGAAATCGAGTCCTTCATTGTCACGACATCCCGATCGATTAATAATATCGTTCTCCCCTAGAGCAAATTTGTCTTTCGTCTTTAATCGATCGAGACAGCTCCTGATTTTTCACTAAGCGCTTTAAGATCCAGGGTTGATACGTAACTATGTACTATACATATATATACATATATCTCTTACGGAAAGATATCGGAGGACACGCTCATGTTACATTACCGTTATATATTTTACAGGAAATACGACACTAATGAATTTATTGTTCTATTATATGTGTAACGCCTATGGAACGCTATAACATAATTACATGGTAATTAAAGGAAACATAGCACACAGTCACAAAAAGTGAAGGGTGTATTTGAAGAACGCTATTATCGTCCTTAGTGTTTACTAGATTACGCGTTACGATTTTTAATCTTTTAGTAAGTCCTATTACGTGCGAGCGAGCGAGAAAGAGAGAGAGAGAGAGAGAGAGAAAGAAGAGAAAGACAATCGGAGGGTGCCAAGGGACTAAAAATGAATAGAATGATCGCGGAAAATGGATACATATGTACATACATACTACATGTCGATAGAAATAAAGATATATATGTATATGTATAATTACGTCCAGAGACGAGTTAAGAGTAGCGGGCCCGTGCCCGAGGAAATGTCAAGTCATCCTAACGGAGGGGAGAAGGAACGATGGGCCCAAAACAATCGAGGGAAATCGCGGTCAGAGCTCGCCTTTCCCATGACGAACATTCTCTAATTTCGTTCATCACAAATACGTACGTCTTTGTGTGTGCATTTTTTTTCTTTTTCTTTTTTTCGCACACGAGACTCGGACTCGCCGCTGGACTCGTCCGCATGTCGTGCATATGTATATGTGTATGCGTGCGTGCGTGCGTGCCCACGCATCCTCGTATGGTAACCAGATAAACAAGATAAACATGTTGCCCGTTTACGTTACACGCGAATCAATTGTGAAAAAAAGAAAGCAAGAGAGAGAGAAAAAAGGAGAGAATTGTGCGGACCCTGTTGCGTCTTTATTAGAATAATCCCGGCGAAGTGTGCGTCCAAACTACAAAAAAAATCGCGTGCATATGTGCTCGTGTAAATATCTATATATGTTGATATATAAATATAAATATATACATATATATATTTATATTTATATGTGTATAAATGAATATACACACACATACACACATTTTCGAGGATCTTTCGAATCGACGTCGCTTGAGAATCTATGAGAGATAAAGTCGACGCTCGTTTGCGGGTTTTTGCGAGCTCGTACTCTATGTAGAATTCGGATTACAGATATATATACAGCGATAAAAATTGAGATAAAACGTTTAAATTTAAAATTGAAATGATGTTATTACATTACTGATAAGGTCGGTCTATCACAAAGCGATTTTAAAATAAGGCTTCAAAATAATTTTTAAATTGGTTGTGATTGTATATAGTGTTAGCCTCTGACTATGTTAATTATCATCGGATAACTAAATTAACACACACACACACACACACACACACACACACACACACACACACAC
>JANQDE010000023.1:503562-520793 GCA_037157785.1 Cephalotes varians
ACACACACACACACACACACACACACACACACACACACACACACACACACACACACACATCGTAAGCAAATAAATAAAGATAGATTAAACAGATAAAAAAATGAAAAGTTATTAAAATTACAAATATAAAAATTGATGTCGATTTTCTTAACGTTAGACTCATGTAGTAAGGGTAAGATAATGAATTAGCAATTAAGACGCTGAAACAGCGACGTCGACTTGACTGGATTCGCGACAGATAAATAATAAATAATAATAAATAACAATAACAATAAGGCCTCAAGATAAATAACATTCTTGCCTCGTCCGTTAATCGGAAGCCTGTGGAGTTTTCTGGTTTCGGACGATGAATGCGTCTGGATCCAGATACTTCGTGAAAATCATAAGACTCGTATAATAAAGTATGTGTATAATAAAGGCAACGCTATTTTTTGTGGCTAGATTAAGGCGTAAAATAAATGGAAAAAGAAAAGTTTTACGGAAACTAAATTCTACTAAAGTCTACGTATAGTCGAAAGTAGTTGATATAAATATTAAGATGTAATTATTGAATTTTTTGCGAGGAAAGATCTATATATCTACAAAGCTAATCGTTTTCTCTTGTACGGCGTCGCCGCTCTACGATCGTGATGAAGACAGCTGCTAATTTTAATCGGACTGCGGTGAATGCTTGAATAACATTTGATGAACATACGCGAAAAATTCGCACGTTACGGATTTAAATAATGGCATGAACAGATGTATAACGATTTGTAGTTAGCGATTAGCTTCTTTTAGGCGGCCATCGTGTGAGCGGCGAACGAATCGAGATTGCCTTGCGAATGAAACGCTTTAATTTGTCAGGTTACAGGATGAAAACCCCAGTGAGTTATGTAGCGTACATTATTTAGCGCGGAGCCGCACGCGTAGCTAATTAGATAATTGCTACGGCAAATTGTCGAGGAAGATACATACGTTCGCTTGCGAGCGCACCTCGGCCGATCGGTTTTAATCACTCACGCTAATTGGTCCAGCGAGCACTCGGACGGTCGAGACGGTGAATAATTGATCCGAAATTTATTCAGCTATTTATTTCTCGGCAAAAGAGCTAAGTGTTGTAGAAATAAGTCGATTGTTTTTTCACATCCAGTTCTTAAGTTTTTCAAAAAATAAAGACGAAATATTTTCCAATCAAAGCAATTTAATTTGCAAAAATTCCGGGGAAATTCGTTTGTGACCATCGATTTATAGATTGTTCGTTAAACAAGCTTTTATCAAGCAACTATCGTCTCTAATGAAGTAACGACTTATTTATTATGCAGTGCTAAACTTTATGATCATTTATAGTTTATATACTGATATTTTTCTCGTATATTTTTCTCGTATTTGCTCGATAAACATCGAATATTCTCGCTTCCTGAATGCTCGCGCGAGCCTTATCGAATAAGATTATCAAGTTGCATTGCGCGCTTGATCCTCTCATGCCCGATCGATCGAACTCGATAATCGCGCGTGACAAAAATGTACCGTGTAAAGGCGATTGTAATCTGAACGTCGTTGCGATTTTATTTGCTCGCCGGATTTCGGAATGCGCAAAAGTCGTGCGATAATGTTCGCCAAATTCGTTAATAACAACGATATAATATATTTTGTTTAACGGCAAAATTAATTGCCTCTTCGATGGCGAATCGCAGTTTCTTATCAAAATGATTAAGTGATAGCGTTCATATCAACTTCAGTAATTTGCGTTAACGTTCCGATGCAGTATTCAATCTTCGCATTATCGAGAAGTTATTACGTAACATGTAGAATGCGATAACTAAATGTTAATATTGTTTGTGGAACGCGATCTAATAAATACGCAATAAAGTGGAGAATTTTAACGAGCTGGTATTCTTAAGGTTACACCTGTCACAAAAACATTGAAGATCGATGTTCCTGAAGCGAGAACGGAGATTTAATCCTTTCATTTTTATTGCGCAGTCACATATTTTGATTATCAGACTCCGATTAATTAATCTTTAGCAAAATTAGCGTTTCTGAACATTTTTGCTCGATCATTCACACGCGCGAATCGGAGAGATATACGTAATATTTTTCGTTCCTTTTGTTGAGCTTGCGCGAGCTATTGCCACGTTCAACTCTGATATTAACGCGGATCACGATAAGACTGCACTCGGACGATTGTTTCTTTATCTTTGATTGCCGATCGAATTTCACACGGATTACATTCTCTTTTATTGGGGCAATGAGAGATATCTCCAGCGTACTAATCGGATTAGGAGCGCGATTCTGAAGCATCGTACGTGATATCGAGTCTTCGAAGATAATGATTGGATAATAATGAAACTTCTAAAATAAAAGAAGAAAGGTCCCATTCTAACGTTACAAGATTAACGTGGCATGAGAGGCGCGTGACGCGCGTCACGACGACAGAAGAAAACGTTCATGATGATTTTCTGTTTGTCACGTATCCTCAGTGATGCCAGATGCTCTTCAGAGATTTTTTTTCTTTTACGAGCCAAATCAAAAATCTCTCTCGCGACGAATCCGAGAGGAAGGGCTTTTTACTAAGAAAATGAAAACAGAAAAAAATATGTGGAAAAAAAAGAATGTGCAAGGAGGGAAAATCGAAGAGAACGGAACTCGCGTGCGGAAAGAAACGTTTTTCTCGGATGTTTACACGATAGATCTTTTTCCGTCTTCTAATTCTTTGGCAGAAACGCGAGGATAATGGCGCGCCACCTGATCTGGCATCACTAACGAGGAAGTTAAACGGCCTGATTCTCCGGAAGTGCACGCCGTTTCCGGTCTCGCTCCGAGACAATCGGCTCGGAAATTATTAGACCTTCGCGTTCTCGTTGTTCCTGCTTGGTCCCGCTCGAACGAAACAATTAAGTAAAACTCGGCGCATCGCTATATGCGATTCTATCGGATTGTATTGTACATTAAAATCGATTTTTTTCTCGTCTTCTATTTATTATATCTTTACATCTCCATTGTATACGTTGTTGAAGATTTTCCGGAAATGGAGATCGTCGAATCACTTCTCTCGTTCTCGATTGAACGTCGATCAACAGCGGAACTTCTCTCGGGGAGCAGGAGGGGATTAACGAATGGTCTATGAAGATCACGCGAAAGCCGCTCTTCCGCCTTTCCATCTTGCATACGGGAGGTAGCTCGCACGATACGTTGGTCGCGACCGTCGCATTAATAATTCAAACGTTCGGGACTAATTGAAACACGATGAGAATTTCGGCTACAATGATATTTCATAATTGTTCGCGGCACACCAGAAAGAGATCTCGTCCCTTCGGCCATCCATTACAATTAAGTTATTACACTGATTAATGGCTGTAGTGGCCATTATTCTCTAGTAGCGATTAAATGAGTATAATGACCGCGTTATGGCCGTGTGTGTATACGTATGTATGTGCGTTCGTGCGTGCGTGCGTGTGTATGCGCGCGTGCGAGCCATGTGTGTAAGCCCACGATTGTTGCGATATGTAGTGACACAGCAATATCAAAATGATAGGACGCGCAGAGAGAGAGAGATAGAGAGAGAATGTTACATGGCACCGTAGCGAGAAAATATCGTTGTAGCCCTTCGCCGTTATTCTTCATTCGAAATGCGAGCGAAATATTTCGTAGACACGTTCTCATGCGTGTCACGCGTCTTCCTCCCGATGCACGATCTTCCCCGCCGTTCAACCCGGAAGATCGTTCCCGCGCGAATCGGAAGATCACCCTCGCGTGATTTCGAGCGCGGATGGACGATATGCCGGAAGTTCCGCACTCTCGGATCGAGATCGGGCCGCCCTGACTTCCGGTGACCGATTAGAACGATCGCGAAGCCGTCGTGCCAGGATCGATCGTACTTTCCTATTCTTTTCTTCCTTCTTTTTTTTACTTATTTTCGCGCTTTCCCTTCTCCCGTCCCTCCCGTGATGCCCTCTTTACTCAAATGTTTCTCTTCATTTCTCGTTCAGTTGTCGCCATCTTCCTCTCTTCGAATTCTTCTCATGATGAGCGGATCGAAGCTTAATCCTAAGTTCACACACATACAACACGCGCGCGCACGTACGTGCGTGCGTGCGTGCTTGCGGTAGACACAATCGAACGCACTTTGCGTATACATGCATATACAAGATAATAAACGCGTACAACATACTTATTAAGCTGATATCCCTACACATGTACACGCGAAAAAAACCTAAAAACAACGACGCACGCATATCGCGCGTACGGATTTTACGATGATTACTGTTAATGAATGATTTATTGATAATGATAATTATACTATTAAAGTTAACGTTATCCGTTTGTATTTTAAGAAAGAGAAGATGAAATGGATGGAATTAGTGAAAGTGAGAGAAAGGGAGAGAGAGAGAGAAAGAGAGAGCGCTATCTATTTCGTGCGATTTCCGAGCGCATAAGTGGACACCGATCTGGGAAATTTCTTTTTTTATTTCTCTGACTTGCCCATGATTAAATATATTCCCATATATAAAAATGTTATAAGAATACCTATAAAAAGTGAAAATAAATATCATGTAAACACCGAGAATATAAATCGGATGTATCGTCATTTCTTTTTTTATCCTTTCTTCTTCCTTTGTATGTATAGTTTTTTTTTTTTGCAAGTATCATGTGTGTTATCCAGTGTGTTTCTTTTATTCTTACTCATATTATGAAATACAAAGAATAATTCAACCATTAAAGATAACTGCGCGAAAGAGGATTAAATATTATATTTAATTCATTACCTTCATCCGCTTCTAACAGGTATTTGAAAGTTATGTATAATTTAAATTCGCGTAATAGCAGAATTTTTTATATTTATGTAGAACGGAAAAATAAATGTTGCACGAAGATTAATATCTATAAAATTACATGTGTACATGAAAGAATTATATAGAGCATACACGACTATTTTTACCTTAAAAGTGTATCACATAATAAATATTTAATCGGATTAAACCTCGAGAGAATAGACTAATAATTTTTCTTTTTTCATCGATTTCTTTTTCACATTTATATGTTTAATTATTAAAATATAATGTACTAAAAATTTAAAATTCAGAATTAAGAAACGTAGACAATAATTAATTTTTTTCTAAAGATCTTTTTTAAACAACGTGAATTTAAATGCTTTCTTTAGGAAAAGCTTGTAAAGTAAGCTCGTAAAAAAAAGTTTCTTAAGCTGAACAAAAATCCGCGATAGTTGCAAGACAGTTTGTACAATATACCTAAAATACATTTATGAGTACAATAATTTAATTCAGTATATACAATTGTGAAATTAACACTGTCTTGGAAATTTTGTAACTGAGATAAAAGTTTGATTGAGAGCGGTTGAATATTTTCGCCGTTATCATCGCTCGACATTGAAACGATGACTATTCTTTTGATTCGGCTCGCGGTTTTTTACAATATGGGTGACAGGATCCGATGGATCCGGACAATGTGCATATCATCCCGGTAAAAAATTTCTTATATAAGAATATATATAATATATATATAAACATATATAATTAAATAAAAAAATATATACAAAATATGTCCATATATTCATATATCCTTCTTTCTATTGTAAAATTACTGTTTGATAGAAGAAAAATAATAACAATAATGAGAAAACATAAATAATTAAAAGGATAATTTTCGCATTGTTTCTTTTAACAAAAAATCAAATTAAAAAAATAAGATAAAATTGCTCATATATAATTATATAAAGATCCAAATATAATTATATAAGAGCAATCTTTTCTAATTTTTTAAAACTTGACTTTTTGTAAAAGAAATAATGCAGAAATTATCCTTTTAATTAATTTTTGTGTTTTTTTATTATTATTATTTTTCTTCTATCAAACAGTAATTTTACAAAAGAAAAAAGGATGTGTAAACATATATATGGACATGTGTGAATTATATATTTATATATATTCTTACATGAAAAATTTTTTATCAGGATTATATTTCTCGAATAAATTTTGCGTAACGATTTAAAGGATGAAATGGTGCGTTCCGTCGAAATCATCGAGGAAGCAGAGACGGAGAACTCTACGCACTTCCGCCGATCTCTTCCGTAAACATCTGTCAACCTTCTTGCCGGTCCTCCGATTTTCGAGATCTCTTGGGTTTGAAATCGCAAGTTCCCCTATCACGACCGCGATATCATATTTCTGCTCGATTAATCACGGCCACTTTCGGTAGCAATTTTTGGCCGCGCGATTCGACATGCGTATCGTTTTCATTTTTAGCTGCGCACCCATTCGGGCTTTTGCGGCGCGTATTTCGCACGTTGCAGCTGCGCGAGGCTAGTGCAGCTGTATGAGGTAAGTCGACTACTAAACCGGTATTCGAAAACGAAATCCCGTTTTATCATAACCCGTTACGGTAGCGTGTAATTAAACTTGTTTTCTCGTGCGGCGGCGACGGCGGCGGTGGCAATTATGAATTCAGATCGATCGAAAGTACAATCGTGTCGTGACATTCACTCGCGACAGTTTTGTAATAGCGGCATTTCGCGGCAATTAATTTCAATATGAATTGTCACATCCGCTCCGCAACGCCTCCTGCGCGCCCGCGCGTACGCGCCGTGTGCGCGGCGCTCGCGCATGTCCTAGAGGCCATCCGATGGAATAAAACTTCGCGATTGTGCGCCGTGACGCAATCCGCCATCGAATAAATTTCTCCTTTGCACCCACGATTTCCCGAATGCCGCGCCACGCCGCGCTCGTGCCTCTCATATTGCGTAAACGCGCCGCAAATTTCGAATGCAATCGTGTCGAAACATGACGCTAGATCGCTTTGCTTGTTTACTTTCGTTTTCTCTTAGAAAACGTAAATTCCTCGAAAAGCCGTCGCCTATCCCGAATCCTTCGGGTAATCCTCGTGACTAATTGCGTTTTATCTATCAACGGAAACTCGCTTTTCGCAACGAGCGTTTTCTTTTTCGGGGGTGAGGGTGCGGGGCGTTTGTGATTAAATATGCAAATTGCTATTTCGATTGCAGCGGCGACGGCCGGCGACCACATTTATTACACATCGGCGCGGTTTATCTTTTGGAGAAAAGATATATTATGCATATGCATTATATAGACATAAATTACGCAAAAAATGTTGGCACACATATCGGTCGCTATTTATTCATTAAAGAGAAAAATATATTTGCGCGAAGTGCGGTTTGATGGTTTAAAAATAAAAATCAATATTCAACCGCAAACCAGTTTTTAGATAGAAATATGCTTTTTGTATGCGTTACAGTCGTAACAATGTTGCATCATTATCGCTCGAGGAATTCCGCACTCGATCGAGCAATGATAGATTCGAGACAGATCGGTGGATCAAACGATCGGTCGCTGTATCTGATCAGCAGGATTCATTTACATTCTATTATATTATGCATTTTTGCATTTTGATTGTATTTTTTAAACGTCTATCACGTTCTTGCAAAATTTTTGAATTCGTCACCGAAGTATGCGAAGTATGCGAATTAACAACCATGAATTTCGTAAAAAGGTATTCGGAATCGGATATTTTAATAGGCCCAGAAATATAAATATATATATAAATATTCCCGAATCGCGATTTCGTATCGATTTAAAAACGCGGAAATTTTTCTACGCGAATCGGCAGCGTCGAAAAGATCTATCGATGCATAGTTCGAGTCGCGATCGACATTCCGCGATGTAAAAAGTGTTCGACAAGAACTCGTAATTACTGAAATTCTTGTAATTTATGATCGCGTGTTTCGCGATTTGCTATTTTCGGTTCGGCTAATTACTTCGAATTCCTGGTTTAAGAGTGCAGATTAACAATCCCTGCAAATATTTCGCACACTTTATGCGCGAATCGATATGCATTATTTTCGATTTATTCCCGAAACTTGAAAAGATTTTGGAAAAAGTTGTGTTACGGCAATTTTATGAAGTGTTGTGCACGTGCAAATATGCGCGTCAAATCTTTTATTTGACGTTTTATTTACAACGCAAATTCTCTCTTTCTCATAAAATGAATAAGCGTGAAAATTATTTTTGCGGAATAGCCGGTTTACAAAAAAATATCTAAATAAGCAGTGTTATCAGCCTCTGCATTGAAAAACAAAAAAGATAATAAACAATTGTCAATCGTTTTATCAGTTTTCCATTGGATGAATTTGGAAAACTAAAGAATTTTGCAAAAAAAGCGATTGAAAAAGTTCTTTCTAGACAAAGGGAAAAACATCAAAACCTATGGTGGCATATTTACCTCGATTTTGCTAAGATTCTTTCAAATTTATTTGATGATTGCGACAGAATTTTTTGCATTCATCCGATAAAACGATAAGCTTAATAATTTGATCTCAAAGTTCATGAGGGATCTTTAAATCGATCTTCAATTTAGCTGCATTGAAAAATATATAAGATAACAAAGAAGTAGCAAGTTTTTCCATCAATCAGCTTTTCATTAAATAGAACGCGAAACTGAAGTTTTTTGAAAAAAAAAGAGTTGAAAAATTTCTCTCTAAAACAAGAGAAGAACATATTCAAAGCTGATGACGCCTCGAGCGCATGAAACAATTTTACATCTCTTTTTCTGAAATTTTGTTTTTCACTTTATTTGACGAATATAATAAATTTAATAATTTTGAATTCAAACGCGCGTTGCGAATCTTTAGGTCGATCTGTCCGATTGCCCGGTCGATCGCCAATCAATTCGGTTGCGCGGAACACGCGACCGCGATTACGCAAGGTCGACGAAAAGTTTCAATCGGCGCGTTGCGAGATCGCGATAGGCTGAATTTTTCTCGGTCGTCGCGGTCAGTTGATCCGCGGAATGCGTCCGCGCGTGATCGCGTGCTCCGCGATCGGGACTCGCGAAAGACGCTTTTCACGCGCGTCCATAAATACATTCGCGCAAGAAACGAGCGGCATCGCGAGTGAATTTTGCGTGGTCACCAAGGAATGACTACATGCAGTGACCGCATTATCGAGAGAGCCTGATAAAAGCGTTATCGATAAAAGCGCCTATTAAAGTGATCCCGCATTTCCATCCACGCAGGAAAATGTATCTCCACGTTGTCCGAATTATGTATACGATCTTGTATTATATTATATTTCACTTTGTATTATATATTTTACCTTATACTATAATATGTATAAATGTACATAACATGTACATTTATATAAATTATAAGATAAAATATATAATACAAAATGAACATATATATTTAATATAATAATATATATATCGTAATTCAATATTATATATATATATGCTATATATAAGCAAGAAATAAAAAATAAAATTATTAATTATTAATTATTTACAAAATTGTTATAGCAATATTATTATATACGTATAAAGGCACAAAATTATGTCGTAGGAGTTTCGTAACGTTCTTTCTAAAGAATAGATATGCATGTTGAGAGAGATCACATAATAATCCACATAATAATTCTATTTGGATCTGCTAATAAAGACAGATCTGGGAAAACCCGTTCAAGCAATCGTTGTTATCGCATTCTGATATCAAAAGAATGCGTAGCACAAAGGCTTTCTAACAAGTTAAGAGAGATGATTAATTACTCGAGAAAAAAACGACAAACAAAATCTGAATCGTTTCTGTGGCAGATATATTAATCTCTCGTGTCCATGATGTATCAACGATTGATCAGGCTTTAATTTTCATCAAATTATGTCGACATCCGATGTATGTCGTGCGCGTTTATTAATTTCTATCTGGATGACGTTCAGTATGTCGTATCGATCGCCGCTGCATTTAATTTTTTTCCGGATTAGATAAGCACAATTTTTATCTAAATCCCTCATTCAATCCTCTATTTATTTATGAAGCTGAAGGATTTTTTAGACGCGCTTGCGCCGAGTTCCATAAAGATGCGCCTTAATTTGGCGAACTCCACGAATATTTTCCGTTAGCGTGAATTGAACACCAGCATTTTTCCGTTAGCGTGAATTGAGCATCAGCATTTTTCCTGCCTTCGTAAATCTGTTTTTGCACAAAGGATTTTGCGCAACAACGTGCCTTTCTCCCGAACATATTATAATATCGGCCTTCAAAATGCTCAGCTCAGAAACAAATCTGAGAGAGATTTTTTAACCGTAATCGACCGTGTTATATACATACTTCATTTATTCGCGAATGAATCCTAATAATGAAATACAATAATTTTCCAGCTACACACAATCCTTTTAATCACGAAACGTCTCTCTAAAAACATCGTAGAAAGCGAAGTCTAGCTACAACATCCATTAGAGTGATCAAAGATTCCTTTAGCTCGTGTACGAGCAAAGTCATTTCCTGCTACATACATTTTTCGTCGTGCGTTAAGATATTATTACGGTAATTAATTTCGTTATCTCATACTTTGGAATACCCATGAGAGAGTTCTTTCGCATTTTTGAATTTATGCAGAGATAAAAGCAGCGCTTAGCGAAACCTCCTGTCTCCCATCTCCATCCCGGGAAAAATACTGCAGCCGTGCGATACGCGTTAGATAATGCACAAGTGCACGCAGGTCGATGCTTCGAGAGTGCATCGCTTTTGCCGGTTACTCTTACCGGTATCTTCGCAACGCTTACTTTTACTATCACCTTTCTGCCTTTCTCTGATTTCCGTTTTTTTTCTCTCTCTTTTTCTCTTTTTCTCTTTCTATATGCCACATAGGTAAAACGGATTTTACGATCGATGTCTTTTTGAAATTTCGCTCCGAGTGCTCCGCGTTCCGATTGGCAGATGCACTCGGAACAAATTCCACTTTTATCAACGCGCCCGGTCAATTTTTACACCCTCGTTTCACTTCCGTCAGCGATACATCGGTTACTTAATTCATGATTTTATGGCATTTTTGTTCCAGCAATTTCTAACCGCAGGGTGCGTGGTTATCAGCCAGCTATATAATCTCTAATCAGCTATTTTCTGTTTCTACGTCATTAATTTTTTACAGTAATATACAACATATCTTATTTTTACCGAATTAATTCATTAATGTAGTAGATTTCTTAAGAAAGTTATAAAGGAAAGAGAGTTCTAATCCATTAAGTTCTAACAAGTATCGAAATATCGCGACACTCTTTTAATTAACATCAATTAAATACAGAAAACTTTTTAGAATTAGAAAAACACTTTATTCTTCTTTGGATCTGTTAATTTTAAAAGTATATAAATATTAAAAATCAAATATTAAAAATCAGAAAGTTGTGCTACAATAAGTTTAAAGAAAAGAATTGGTCATTTAATAAAATCGAAGTTAGACGTGTATACATTTTTTTACATTAAAAAAAAAGAATTATAAGCTTTTATTTGACAAAAATAAAAGAACTCGCCGTTTTTTGTTTTTTCTTATTTTATAATTTATCTTTATAATTTATTTTTACGTTTTTTTTATAATTTATCTTTTAATTCTTGTTCCTTTTTACATTTTTTAATATATTCATTTTTATTCTACAATTGTGTCCGTTATATATTTATTTTAGATTTAATATTTCAGTGTCATTAATGCCAAGAAATTTGAAAAATAACATACGGTCCCTTTTGCCGAGTGATTCCGCTGCGTGATTGCAAGATTACTTACTCCCTCTCCCCTCTCTCTCTCTCTCTCTCTTTCTCTTTCTCTCTCTCACTCTCTTTTTGCTTCATGCCTTTATACTTGCACCTCCATAACTCGTCGGGATGATCTCTCCAGCAGCAATTTCTCCACGCTCGTAAAAATCTCCTTCGCGTCCATGGCGCGCGCACGCACACATACATTTTGTCGGCGTACATCGATAAATCAAACGGAGGGAGCAGGATTCTTTCCGGTTCCGGATTTAAAAGTTCGATCTTCAAGCAAGCGTCGCAATTTTCCGGCTTGTGAGTAAAGCAGTCCCAGTCCCCGCCTACGTGAAACGCGTCATCTGCTGTTTAGATGGATCCCGCGCTCTCCTCGGATAACGCTAACGCTCCTCTTCTTGCACAATTTTATTATGCGCTTCGTGATCGGATGCGTCCGGGAGATGCATCAGGTGCCTTTGCTCTCTCTCTCTCTCTCTCTCTCTCTCTCTCTCTCTCTCTCGTTCTTCTCCTTTTCTTTTTCGAGCGGCACTCACATCGATATTCCCGACAGTAGTTGCACATGTAAGTCGCCGCTCTGATAGTTCTGCGGTCTGAACTTTCGACGCGGATTTCGCATTATTTTTTCGACAAGCGAATCGCGCTTGCACAGCAGACACGGGAAAACTGTACACTTCGCCGAGGTTGCAGCAACCACGTTTTCTGTACGCCGGATGCACCGGTGTATAGCGTAAGTTGCAAGTTTTGTGATGTAATCATTCTTATTAAAAAAAAAAATTGAAATTATTTTTGTTCGTATTCTAGACTAGATACTTTAGAGTCAACATTGACTTTTTTATAATCCTTCGATTACAATAAAATTTAGATGTACAATTGTCATCGAGTATGTTCTGCGACTTCGAGAAAATCTTATAAAACATGTAAGGAGATCTAAGAAATTGTACTTGTAATGTTTACTAATTCAATCGTGATAGAGTTCATTATATGATTATAAGATTATTGCTACTTATGATGATAATTTAATTTAAAAAATTGATAGAGAGAGAAGGTAATATTATAATCTCCCATTTACATTTTGTACAATTTGTCAATAATCAATTTAAATTTAATGATTACATTCGTCAAAATGTTGTTCAATCGATTCTGGACTCAAAATTATGAAATATTTAGTTATTTATAAGAATGACGAATATATATAATGACACTATATAATGGGTATCAAAGAGGTAATGTGGTTTCCTAACAAAAATAGATTTATAAAAACATCAAATAATTTAAAAATTTATAAAAAATGATTTTGTTTAAAAAAAAACACAATATTTGCTTACAAAATTATACATTTACAAAAAATTATTGCAAAAAATATTGCATTGTAGGCGAATATATATACGTACTTCTTCTGCAGGCTGTTATCAGTACTAAAAATCAATAGCATATATAAATTAGCAGTAGAGCTTCGACTTATCGAATAATTACTTCAAAAAAATCTCGAAAAGAGGCCATATATCATTAACACATACATAACACATATAAGAAATTACTAGCAAAATGCTATATTATTGTTTAATTTTGCATAACTCGAAATATGTACAATAAATAAAATATTAAAACGAAAAAAATATTTAAGTGTACACATATCGTTTAATAATACATTTAAGAAGAGTGAGAAAATATGTATATTTAAATGCTAAGATGTGTGTACCTTGAAAACATTTCGAAATACTCGAAAATAAAAATGCGTTATAATAAATGTCGGTAAATATTAGCACATTAGCGTCATTTTGTGTGTGTGTGTGTGTGTGTGTGTGTGTATAAAATGACTGGCTACTAAACAAATGATTCCATAAATAATCTTTAGAATTCGTCAGCCTTTAAAATAGCAAAGATATTAAAAAAGGTCATAATATCTACAAGAGTCATAATACTACTTTTTCTTCTACTATTTAACCAAAATTTTGAAACAAAGATACTTGATAAAATAGCTTAAAGAAAAAATTTTATTATCTGTTTTCACGCACAAAGATTAATGTAAATAATATCAATCATATACTATTCAATTCTTTAATATGATTGATTCGAAAACTATTGATATACGTTAATATTAAAATAACTAATAATATTTAAAAAATATGTTATTTTTTAATTATTAGAATTCTGAGCTTTTATAAAGAAAATAATATTATATTCAAGTCGGTGAAATATCAGTCTGATAATCGGACGAATCACGAATCCTTCGATATGATTCATGAGCGAATTGAAAAGTCAACGAACGAAGTAGCGCAATGAATTAAATTGATCGAGCATATAATGAAGATAAATTGAAGGCGAGAAAGAGAGAGAGAGAGAGAGAGAGAGAGAGAGAGAGAGAGGAAAGGAAAGGAGGAAGAAAAAGAGAGAGAATTAACTGCGGCGCGCTACATTTTGATAAATTCAATAATATCAGCGAACCGAAAATGTACATTTAAATTAAAAGTTCCTCAGTTGCGAAACCAATATTAAATTGCGTTTTACAGTAGCAATTAGTCGTAAATGATTTGAGAATTGTTACATGAATAATGGAAAAAATTGAATGCTTATGAAATAATTGCGATTATTCATTAATAATTATTTGACAAAAATGAAGAAATATATTCGTGGTTTAAAATTTATTATTTAACTATGTTATTAATGTTAGATTAATTTTATTCTTTTATTGATTTCGTGGAAATTTATGGTAACGCATTGTGCTAATATATTGCAAACTTCTTATCTATCCTATATTAATAATTTTTTTATAGTTTTAGAATATTAGTAACATTTTTCTATATGAATTTCAATGCTCAGGATATCCAATAATTCTCTAAACTTTATCACATGCATTCATTATTCACATGTTTCATCATTAATACTAGAAATATCAACATTTTTTTATTCAAAGAATCAAACAAATTAATTATTCTGAAAATAAGGAAAGTGATAAAAAAATCAATTATTTCATCAGAATAAAGGAAATAATTGATGAAAAGTTAGAAAATTTCAAAAAACTATCTTTTACATTTAACTTTTACAAGAAATAGGATATTAATCCAAAAAATAAAAAATAATAAAAATGATGAAAGATTGATATTTCTGGTGGATATATTCATTATTAATTTTACTTATTTACTTTTACTTTCAAATTCTTCTGTACGGAAAGAACGATTTTATTAGAAATATCTAAAAATTTAGCTAGATACAGATCTGAAAATAATTTTATTGGACTATCAAAATTATTATCCGCTCAAGTATAATGAATGATGCTGCAAAAAATTTTGACATTTTAACAACCAGTTTGAGCGTCCTACATAATTATTTTGACAGTCTAAAATTATTTTCAGATTTGTATCTAGCTAAATTTTTAGATATTATAGCAAAATATCGTTCTTTCCGTGTACACTTTCGGATCTATTCGAACACGTTGATCGTCAACGCCGAGAGTCAGTTCCATATTTTGCGCGATATTTTCAAAATATCCTGTCGCGTAAACGTTCCTACTCATTCACTTCGAATCGGTCGCCTCGACAATCAATCCGCTGAGGCATAAAAAAGTGTGGATACCCGAGGCGGATGCGAGCGATAAACGTTATAAGTGAGCGCAAGGACGTAGTAACGTTGCGACAGTCATAAGTGTATCGATTATTCAAACGGAGCCCAGCTAGCTCCGGGCGGAGCGCCGCAAAGCTGCGCTGGGAAAATCCATGAATCTCGATCCGCACGGCGGATCCATTAATATTTATAAAGGCATCAAATTGATTTTACACTAACGCGGAATTATTCCTACGACCGTCCTTGCCGCACGCGCGGGCACGGTGGTTATATAAAACGCTCGGGTAACTGCACGAAGAAGCTATAATGCTCGGCGTGACAGGTCGCTCTGAATTTTTTACAATTTCCAGCGAAAATAAAATTTCACTTGAGCCATAATTAATACATTTCTCTTTGCTTCACCTACTTTTAATCGACTTTGCATCACCGTAAGTTCGTTCCACTTGACGCGAGCATTTGTCCTTATTTTACATTTGATAAACAACAAGAAAAGGATAATATGTTTTTCGAATGAAAGATCAACCGTTAAGATGCTTTTCTCTATTTCCTAACTTTTATATAATTCCTTTTTTATATGTGTTAAAACATACTTCTAACATACTTCTAATATCCTCTATGTGTTAAATAATAATATTATATAAACATAAATATTAATCTAATAACGCAGATTTAATTAAATTTAAATGCATTAACAACATTTAAATTTGAACACTCCTTTTAGAAATATTCAATATAAATTTGGCATTTTCTCGAATTATGGTGATATTAATTGTTCATAGATTGAATCAACGAACTAATATGTTCCGCATGAAGGCAGATTTAAAGAAACCGAATGGAGTTTTCTCGATCCGACATGATATAATTCGTTTGACCGACGCGCATTTTGCCGCGAGTGTAGTTTCGAACTTCGCGTAAAAGTGAAAGCGGTCTCGTCGCACTGCGTGCGCGTCGCGTCCTTGATAAAAAAAATTTTAGATTAAAGATTTCTCTAGCCGGGGCATGTCACATCACTCAAGATTACGTTTAATGGGCCTCCATTAAATTAAGATAACTTGGGGACGCGTGTGGCCGCGCGCACCCGGCGTCTTGCACAATTTTGCAGTTTTCTCCGCGAGAGCGGTAGCGCGTGTGCAAGTTAATCGAATCAAGCGCTCTCGCGAACTGACTCATTTATTACGGAATCGTTTCTCTATTTACTTTGTCGCCGGTATACACCGGTTCATCATTCATCACGGATTCATCTCGCGTCGCGCGACGCTGATTGGATCCGGCAAAATTAAACGCGACGTATAGTTACGAAGCGAATTACGTTCTAATTCCACGTGTGCGTAAACACGTAGATATCTTTGCAATTATATAACTTACTAGATCATGCAGGATGCCCCAGAAATGTCGTTCTACTTTGTCGTTCTACTATGGAACACCTTTAATGAGCCTAAGGCATCGTTAAATCATCTTTTTTTGCGTCTTTTTTATATATTACTGTATTTGAAATTTTTCAAGTTTTAATGTAAAATGCCTGTCTGCATATAAATTTTTTCGTCAAAAACTCTAGTTGCAAAGAAAATTCCTGTGAAAAACTGTATGAAAACATTTTATACTAACATTTAAAGAAGTATGTAAGTAAATAAAAATAATATACGGCGCAATCATATATTATACTTGTACATGTTTAAACATAATAATTTATATACATATAAATTTATATTTATATGTAATTATATATATTATATGTATATATATAATGATATATCGTATTACATTGTTAACGAAGCCGACGGGTTTGTGATAGGCTTGAGATTCGCCGTAACGATGTGATCTCTACATTTGTTTGATTCACATATGCGAACGTAAACATTGAACAGCTGATCTGAGACAGTTCCGTTAGCGCATAATCATCCGACGTGAAACCTATTTTAAATCCGGATCATAGCGTCGAGATTCCACTGGGATCGTATATAAATCGACTAGACCTAGACAGCAAAATATCAAGACAGAGACGAATAGATGGCGAGGATAAGCAAACAAGGGAAAGAGACGTAGCGAGAGCGAAGAACGGAGATAGTGTACATGGTAAAGAGAGAGAAACCGACGACGGCGAGGAAGAGGGAGAAGGAGAGAAAGAGAGAGA
>JANQDE010000023.1:520896-532102 GCA_037157785.1 Cephalotes varians
GAGAGAGAGAGAGAGAGAGAGAGAGAGAGAGAGAGAGAGAGAGAGAGAGAGAGAGAGAGAGGCTAATCCGCAAATGAGATCGTTGATAGAGTTACGACGCAAGCGGAATGGAATCGAAGCCAAGGGTGTGGAGGATAAGGCGGATACGATGCCGATCCCATTGCTGTTATTATTGGATCATGGTGCGTTAGAATTCGTCGGAGCAGACCGACA
Organism: Cephalotes varians; assembly: GCA_037157785.1. Lineage (NCBI taxonomy): Eukaryota > Metazoa > Arthropoda > Insecta > Hymenoptera > Formicidae > Cephalotes > Cephalotes varians. The sequence continues at coordinate 521,110 of JANQDE010000023.1, forward strand.
GTATTGCGGCCTGACCGGCCTGGATATCTCAATAATCCGGGAGGATGCGAGTCCAATTATTTCTCGATATCTAGAAATCAATTCTTGAGGAAGAAGATACAAGTTTTTTTTTTTTAATACAAGAGAACATAAAGCAATACAATAGAAAACTTTTAATTAGGGATCAATTATTTTTATCATTATTAAAATAGCAATACTAAATAAAAGAGAGAATTATATGAAATAATTGTAAAACTGTTGCGCTATATATACTAGGAGATACATTCATAAATCGGAATTTAATTTTTTAAATATATTTAAATATATTTTTTATTTAAAACTTATAATGAAAGTATGATGTTACGCGCTTCCAGATGAAGTTTGCATAATATAAATAATTGCGTTCCCCATTCTCACCTTCTTGCATAACAAAAATAGCCATTTATTGTGACGCAGGAAATGCGCTTTGCCGGACGCGGAGTCCGATCGGGAGATTACGAAACAAGAGAAGCAACGAGTTGTTAAATCAATCACGGGATAATAATAGGTGTAATATTTCAGTGCTCGATATGGAGCTTATAATTATTACCCGGCGCTCGGAACGATCCCGGGAAAAGTATCGCGCAAGAGGATAATAAAAGAGAGAAAAAAGAACCCTCCCCCCTTCTCTCTTATTCGCGATGAGCAACCGTAAAATCGCAGGAATGAAGCGTGGAGTCAAAATCCGATGCGGCTCGCGAGCGAACCTGTACGCGCACTTTCCCCACGCGTAATGAACTTCTTCCGTCATTATCGGTTATTACACTGAGAGGAAAAAATGGTTGCAATTACCATAATTTAACTATAATTTATAGTCATTTTCGATACCAACTATACATTTATAGTTGTTTTAACTATGAATTATAGCTGATTCAACGCTGAATTATGATCGTTACAACTATATATGTATTCATGCAACTATATAGTATGCTTATCTTTCGTATAAATCGATGACTGGGGGAATCACGGAATGGATTTGCATATAGCAAATACTATAAAATCTTGTGACAATATAATGAGAAACACAAGTTTTGATGTTTCTGATGCTATTATTAGATATTAGTTTTGAAGGATTCTTTGCAAAAAAATCACGTTTATTTTAGAGAGACGTTAAATTATATTTTATTCAAAATATTTCCTATCGCTATAACTTTTTCTAGCAATAAGTGAATTCCGCGATAAAAAAAATGTTCAAAGAAATCCATTCATCGAGCCATTTTTTTATTTCTTCATATTTTGAAATGCTGGCCAGCAAAGTCGTGCTGCATCGATCGAAATAAGTGATAATCTGAAGGTACACAGTCTGGTGAATACGTCTGGCGGCGTGTGGTAAGACTTCTTATTGAAGTGCCGATAACGTATCTTTAACTACTTTTGCAACATGATCGAGCATTGTCGTGCAACAAAATCACTTTGCGTTTTCTTTGAGCTATTATTGGACGTTTCTGGTCCAAAGCACGATTCAAATCGATTAATTGTTATTGATAACGCTGACTGTTTGATTCGGTTTCAGTAGTTTATAATATACGATATATAGCCCATCAAATACACAACAAAACCATACTTCCGTGGATGTTGCGTTTTGGAGTCGATGTCGAAAATTGACCTAGATCTATTCACAATTTTTCACGCTTACGATTATCATAACAGATCCATTTTTCATCGCCAGTTACAAGTTGATACAAAAACTGCTTCTTTTTGTGAGAAAGCAATGAAATGCAAATGGTTAAACGATTTTAAATAGTCAATTAAGATTTGCCTTCTTTTTGAATCTTTCTCATTACGTGTAAACAGATCAGAAACGATTGATTTAATTAATACTTAATGCTTCAGCTAATTCTTCAAGCTGATTTTTCATTCAACCTGCAATTCGGCATCTTCGAATTTTTTTGGTTGACCTAAACTGTTCTTTGTCTTTTTAATCAAAATTATCACTTTTGAATCGTCGAAACCAATACTCACATGTTTTAACTGATGGAGCAGACTCAGAATAAGTTTTTGAGATGAATCGGTGAGTTTTGGCAGTCAAGTGAGTTTTTTTTTTTCAAATCGAAGCAATAAAGTAATAAATGACGAAAATGCTCTTTATCACGTTCCATTTTCAATCGCATTAAAAAGTATGTTTACGAATGCACGGATATGTGTCAAATTATTTGTAGAATTGTCCAAGCTTTGAAATGACGCACCAACTTTCAAAATATCTCTAGTAAATTTGTAGCTACAGTCATCTATAGTGAGCCCTCAAATCTAATCGGAACATTTAATATATTAATATATTTTGACACAAGGAGCTTCTAAAAATTATCAGATCCCTGTGTGAATTTATAATTTTTGTACAGAACTAAAAACTGTATCGTCAAAGATCATAGATCAAAATATATCATTTATCTTCGTTTTTGAACCAAAATTTTGAGGATTTATATTGAAGAAATTTATTATAATATTTGTAAAAAATCTTATAATGCTGCACCTTTTATTCTATTATGTATGGTTTTTATTTACGAGGAATAAAACTCTGTCGTGTCTATCTAGAGGCGGTGCTGTTCGCATACTGCTCGCAGAAAATGTCTAGTGAATATAATTAGACATATAGTCAAATGTGCTATTAATATAGTCATACATAATGCTTGAATGTCCCTTTTTAAAAATATATTTTTAATTATTATCATTAAATAAGCGATACTTATATTCTATAAATAAAATACAATTGCATTTACTACGTAAAAATATTTTATTTATCATTCATATCTTAATGTTTTACTATATTAATATTTAAAATTATCATAAATTATAATAAAATTTTTTTATAATTGGTAGAATTATTGATAGTATTATTATTACTAACATTAGCAATAATAACTATAAAAATGGAGTTCTTAATTATAATTATCTTACCATGTAATTATAGTCACAAAAATATCAAACACTTTTCTCTCAGTGTACCTACTATTTGAAAATATTAAGAAGTATTTCACGATATACGCTGCCCGCGCGCGATGTCGTAATACTTTAGCGCGAATAACGAGGTGTATAATTCCGCGTGCGCGCGCGTGCACGCTCCGGCACGCTGTAATTATAAACGCATGTGCGTATTCGCACCTGGCCTCTTACCGGCCGGCCTAATAAAAGCGCTCCGCGCGCTGTTTGCGACAAGTGTATACAATTATTCGACGATATTAATTACGGTATTTGCGAGCCGATAATAATCGGTTATTTACGATTACGATAAATGCGACGGCTTAAGAAAAAAAAAAAGGAAAGAAACACACGCGCACTCCAATTTTTCTAGCCGCGATTTAACTCCCGCTTCGAACGCGATCGTTCATCGCGTATGTATGTGTAAAGTTACGACATTTCAATCAGCGATATACTATTTAGATATTGATATAAATAGAAATCGCTAGAAATTTCTTATTACCAAGCGCACAATGGAGAACCGGCTTTGTCAGCTTGCCATGCTAGCCAGAGCAACTCTTTAAGTTTCTCGAATATTCTCAAAAGAAATATTTATCCCTCTCACTTGAAAAATGATATAACTTTATTCGATATGCTGATGAGATTTGGATTTTAGTGACATTTAAACTCGTTCGAAGATGCTGTTACGAGTCTGCATTGTGGAGAAATTTGTTTTATTTATCTTTCGAAGAAACTCGCGCGCGCGATTGTTGCGCAAATGAGTATAAAGATCTTTTTGCGGATATAGTAATACAATTAAATGAACAGGCGCCAATTATGTTCAGTTATTTGAAGACAGAGCCTCTTGTCTCACGTACATATGGACTTTCTTCGTCTCCGAGGCATGAGCAAGGCAAATTCATTATAAAGCCATAGCTTCAACGAATTAACGTTGTATTACGCATTGTAACTAGAGAATGTGATCAGTCCTCAGTTTCTCGGAGCTTTCTCTGACGCGAGCGCAATAGAAGTCTGATTCGATATGAAGAAGTCGAGTAACGCCGAAGGTGAAGGTAATGGAAGCGCGGTTCCGCGTGCGTGGTAACGCGAGGAACAGCTCGGACTTCGCAGCTCCGCGCGAAAAAAAGCCCGCGAGGTCAGGCATGGGAGGAGCCGCGGAGATCCGGGATTCCTGGAAATCGCAGGTCCCCGCCTCGGTCCCCGAGATCAATCGTAACCCGGCTTTAGTTGCCGGATCGCGGCGCGACGCGCAGACTGGTTTAACAAGGTCTACCGGCAAAGGAAACGCGTTATGGATATCCATACGTGAATTGGGACCTTTTTCCTTCGACCTTGGGGTCCCAGCTGACTCCTCTCCCTTTACGAATGGCAGATAAAACCGATAGATAGTTAGAACCGGACAAAGCAACGAAGGTCGTTGATTATCATTGACTATCAAGATATCAGTTATAGATATTTTACGAAAGATAAATGTGATTGTGACGACGTTGTTTTGACATTAATTATATAAAATATATTGAATATAGAATTATATAGAATTATATAGAAAAAAGGATAAAGCGATTTCGAAACAAATAAAAAAAAATAGTTTGTTGTTTACTTTTTCTTAGTTTTATTTTTGGAATAGTGTAGGTTAATATTTGTAAAATTTTAATAAAAATTATTTAAAATTATTATATTCTGTCTAATAAAAAAAATATTCTGTCAATGAGTATCCCAATTTACTTTAAAACATGTAATTATCTGTTCCAAAATTATTCAAATAAATTAAGTAATATTCTTCTCACATAAAGTTACATAATAGATTTTTAATAATTTATCTATAGATAAATCAGTTATTGTTTAATTGGTTTTATTTATTTATTTTGTACGAAAAGCATTCGAAAATTTAAATATTAATTAAATTTAACGAACTTTTAATTAGTTGCGTAGACAATGTGACAATGATTTATGGAAATCCAGCCATCCTACATTTATATAAAGGAAGAGTATGCACAATAAAAAATTGTTGATATTTAGTGTTCTTTTTTCATAAAAGATCTAACAAAATTAATACCTCCTCAATGTTTACTATTGAATTCTAGAAATTGAATCAAAAACCACAAAGTGATAACCACAAATTATCAGTCTCTAATCAATTACAGAATCCAATCAATTATTGAACAGATTAAAGTTTAATAGAAAATGCGCTGCATTGACGAAAAAAAAAATTTTTATCTAGTGAAGAAATTAAATTCTCTCAGCCGTATTCTTCGATCATTCGCTTCTCCTGACCTATGACTCTGTTATTGCGACAACCATCTCGGGAAGCTGCAAAATCTCGGTCGAGAAAGTACTTAATCCTATTGCATTCGGGCAACACGTGCTCGGCAAGATGATCGGCAGCCGCGGCGGAGTGTCAAAATTGGACTTGAAATGGCTGGTAACCGGGACAAACCTGTTGCTAACCCAACGAAATCTCTCCGTACAGTCGACCGCGGAACCTCGTCGCGCACGATGCTGAAATATTTATTCGTATAATTGCCGATAAATCACACGCCGCTTCTTTGTCGCGAGGACACGCATCGCGGCGGCGGCGGTGGCTGATTGAAGATAAATTGATCGCGAGTCCATTTGTGGAGATCGTAGATAACAAGCTGATGCACTTCGGCGCTGACATCAGAATAATTTCTCAACGCAACGCGATAGACGCCGTTAACACGAGACGATAATCGATATGTTTTGAGCGACACACTCTCCTTTCCGTTACGCTCGGTCAGTTACAACGGTTGGAGTGTATCTCTAATCGAGGACATCCAGTTATGTCAATTGATAAGCGTCTATCCTAAAAAAGCTATGTATATTTTTATTCTTTCTTCCTCGGTCAATTTTTGCAGAATTGAAGTATATAAGACATGTTGTACATCCTGATGAATTGCATAGCAATTCCATTAGATATTCCATTAGCGCCGAGAAACCTTACAAGTTGATTGATAGATTATAATCATTTAACGATTAGCAATGTTTTAACGACACGAGACTGAAGTTTACATTGTTAATTATATCTTGTAGCGATAAGAAATATAGGATAAAACAATCATAATGTATGATCAAATCAATTTAATGTTTTTAAATAGCTTTCTTATCTCTGATTATCCTTTCTCTTCTAGGGCCGTTTAAATAAAAAAAAATGTGCGTGTGTATTTTTTATTATATACTTTATTTATATATATTAATACATATTATGTATGCGTGCGTGCGTGCGTGTATGTGTGTATGTGTGTGCGCGCGCGTGTATATGTGTGTGTAATAACATGGAATTTTTTAAGTCATTTTAATATTCTGATATCGATGAATGTCGTGAATATAAAATTTTTTACGTAGTAAAAAATTGTAAATACAAGGACTTCGAAACACACACACACACACACACACGCGCGCGCGCGCGCGCGCGCGCTCTCTCTTTCTTTCTCTTATTATCAAAATTCATTTGCATCGAATTAAAATAAATCATGCAAAACAGATTGAAAGAATCTATTCAGAATCTATTTGTTTGCAAAAAACGTCGCAAAAGATTTTACGATTGATTACGTTCGATCGGCATTTATGACATTAAAGCATGTAACGCGACATAGCGTGTATAATTCGCCAAATTATGTCAACAAGCGAGCGTCGATTATCAATCGCTATTCGTCAGACTTGGTATTGCGAGCTGTATCGCAAAATCGACTCAATGATCGGCGAACCGATGCGATACGATACATTAAAACATTGCAATGTCGAAAAAGTAAAAAGCACGAAAGACAAAAAAAATTAGCAAATAGCTATTACAACTGTCCGACTGATAATGATAGCGATGATTTGCGTTTCGCGAGAATGACACCAAAGTCAACAGACGACGTCGCAATTTTGCTACACGCTATCCTGAATAACGGAGGAAAAGACAAGAAGGAAACTTCTTTCTAAAAAGTTGCGAACAAAATCTTGAAAACTCGACCATCGAGATGATAGCCGAGAAATGTGAAACTTTATGTGGCAGACACACGTTGAATAAGAGTAGTATTATGTAGTAATAAGTGTAGTATTACAGAATAAACAATGAGATAAGCGTAATATCATTACACGATTGCTGATTGCCCCATAAATAAAAATATGGTTTATTTCGTTACATCGTTGATCTCTTTAAATATTAAACGGGGCTTGATAGTTTTCGGGTACTATGATGAAAACCGTTTAAGATTTATGAAGAACGTTAAGTTGACGACGTCGTTATTGCGTAATGGTATCGAGTAACGAATCACGGTGATGATTGATGATTAAAAATTAACGAGTTATCGCCGGTGGGCGATCGTTTATGAACCCACCTATCTCGCTATGAATCATAAGAAAATATCGAAATAATTGATTCGTGTTCTTACAATAATTTCCTCCTTTCTCTCTGATATTCAGAAAGACATATTTCAACAGCGTACATTGACGGATGGGAAGAGCAACCGAAGATTTGCATCGTAAATTGTCATATAATTAATAACGCGACAGGCGAAATTCCGGCGTTAGCGCGATAAAAACAGTCGGGGGCTGAGAGTAATTTTTTGCGATATCGGCGCGGTACTCACATTCATAATGAGATCGTGCTGTTCTTGTACAAGAGCAATGTAAAATCCATGCAGAGGAGGCAAGGAATAATAAGCCGCTCCGTATCACATTTTTATCGCTGATCAATTCCGTTACAAAAGCGAAGCCCTCGATGAACGAAAATTAAGAGCCAATTAAAAACCTCGCTATAAAACCAATGCCAATTAAAAATCACCTGGTTTAATTCCATGGACGAGGAAAGAGATTCCTCATAGACATTCATAATACATCTATCCTCGTTAATAGAACGCCGTAAACGCCTTGTTATCGCCTTCGACATTCTTCACCTTCGGTATTAAAGAAGAAAACAGGAAACTCACTCTAAATTCGAAGAATCGGTGGCTAAAAATATCCGATAATTCAAGGATATTGATGGGATCTCTGCTTGGATAAATTCATTTACAAGTATAATATTGTCACGACATAATTCTGGTCTCATATTATGTAAAGTAAAAAGAACATTTGTACCGCCGAGCGTTATTAATTATTTTTATGATTTTTGAGAAAATATTATTCGAACCATATAATGATCTCGATGTGGGCATTGTTTTGAATTACATTTTATGCTTTTTAAGGAATTGCATATTCATTCATATTAATCGCGAAATAATTCAATAACTCTATTTTGTCGCTCTCCAAAAGGAACTAGAAAAATTCGTCACATTCGTAAAGAAAGTCATGTTTGAAAGCTATACATTTGTATCTGACAATTAAATTTACCCGTATCGTCCACTAGCAGTTTATCCTTGGGCACACGTATGCCAGCTCGGATAAAAAGAACGCGAGAGAGCTTTAATTGGATTTTCGCTTTCGTTTCGGACTCATCGGGGTTTCGCTCTTGTAACGGAATTGATCAGCGATAAAAATGTGACGCGGCGCGGCTTATTATTCCTTGCCTTTTCTGGATACTTTTACGTCGTCCCTGTACAAGATATGTCGGCCTTAATCAAATACATGCTTACTCGGTCGCATTTGTATTTTCGAGCGATCATGTGCCAGTTAAGAAAATCCATTGGAGGAAAAAAACACGCCTGTTTATGGGTTGTACCCGTACACAGATGTAGAGATATGAAATTAATCCATTGCACGCGGTACTAATTACTGTATTTACAAGCCGAGAAAATGGGCGGAACAGCTATTGAATTACACGTGAATTTTTCACTCAATATTTATTTCGCTGCAGGTACCACAGAGAGCAAAATAAAGGGAATTGCGGCTACATTTTGTTACATTTGCCTTGTATGGGGGAAGGAGTGAGTCATTATTCCTTCCTGATTTACACTAATAACGTTTCGTTAATTATAGTTTACCGACACCAAAATCGTTGTGCAACAGTATATAATTTATAGTAATTTATAGTAAAGTCGTTCTTAATTATAATAACACTTTAATATATTATTATTTACACAATTCTCTCACACATTTCTTATTTTAAAATTTCGAACAATAATTAAGTACTAATTATTTATACTATTTGTATATATTATTTACACTATTTTACACAAAATAATAGAAATATTATAAAAGAAGCATCTATTATTCATATCGGCAGTTTTGAAATATCGAGAAATTGAAATAATGATAAAAAAATATAAAAAAATATAAAAAAAAATAAAAATATAAAAAGGGAGACAAACACTGTGGAAATTACACGTGCGCGAGCAAGCACGTGAATATATTATAATAAAATTAATGTATTATATAAATTATTATTAATATACAATTGAATTAATTGTAATTTATAATAATAAGTTTAATAATTAAATAATAATTAATAATTAAAAAATAATTGATAAAAAAATATAATTAATAATATAATTAATAATAAAATTAATCGAAGCGACATTTTTACATTCTCTTTCTCAAAACACATGTTGCAGCAAAGTTGAGACAGTTCTTGTAAGAAGGCTCCTTATTTTTTTCGTGACGAAAGCTCTGCTACCTAAGAATTGGAGCGCAGATGTATTGCCTGACTTTGGATGCTACCGAATGGATCGCATCAGGTCGAATAACGCATCGGTCAACGCTGTTGCTTAAATTATCGACAACAAAACGTCGGATACATAGTGAAATAATGCGGTGTGGGACGATGGCGTGACAATGGAAAACGTTCCGTCGACGATGGAATATGAGGTATTCAGACCACAACAAGGTTGTCCCCACGGAATTGCGCGGCGTAAAACTATAGAGTAAAAGTGCGACAAAATAAAATGCGAACTGTTACGTGACCCGAGGCGTCTCTCTCTCCTACACACCAATCACGTATTTGTCGCGAATTTGCGCGGGGATGGCGCGCAATAATAGATGTTCCTTTCGCCCTTTCATTCCGAACGTTTCGATGCAAATATTTGCGCTTTTCGATCGGACGAGGATCGGTGCGATTTTAGTAAAAATTCCAAGTCGATAAAATATGCGAACGAGAATTGCCGTTACACACCCGATTTTTTCCATTGGTTTCCATTACCACGAGGTAAACACAGAGATCGCTCCTCCGGCGATATTTGATTTTACGGCATAATAAATATGCCGGTTTCGCGACCCCTGACATCTGCCGCGGGCCGTCTGTCTCGAACGCGAGAGAGAAAGAGGTAATAATAAAATACAAACGAGCGCGTTAACATAACATTAATTATATTACATGGGCATTGAAAATTTTGTATCTTAACGATATTTCCTTGCGCGTTACGCGGCAAAGATCAACTCTGCGATAACTGTTACTTAACGCAATAAATTAATCTATAATATATTAATGTCAATTTCTTCTTTATATTATACATGTTGCATCTACAGCATAAAGTACGCGTAAATCAAAAAACATTTTACATTGAAGTGAAAAGATTCTGAAAATCATACCACATTAAACTAGTAGGTATTTTGTAGATGACTTTACAGATGATTCCTCTGTAAAAAAAAGAATAGTATATGGCATTACTGCCTACTATGTCAATTTTGACATTCATTTTGTCAGACGATTCATTTTGGCTTATTTTATTTTATGAAAAAGTTAATTATTGCAAAATTCGAAACAGTATTATAAAAATTGCTGTATCATTTGATAGAAAATCCTTTCTAGTTTCTATTTATGCTTCCAAAATTTTTAGCTTTTATTTAAGAAATATTAACCAAAATAGTATAACATCGGCGATATTTCCCTATGATATAATATATTGATGTCTACCTTTCTGTGAACTTAACATTGCTGACAAGTTGAAAATTTTGTATCCTAACGATATTCCTTTGCGTTACGCGATATAAAAATCAACGATGCACGATAAGTTATTTGATCGCGAAAAATTAATTCATAATATGTATACATATCAACCTCGTTGTCTTCAGTATTAATATTAATATGTGTTAAAAATTTGATATCCCCTAATAATATTCTCGTGCATGTTACGGCAGAGATCAATATTGTACAAAAATTACTACTCGCGACAAACTGATT
>JANQDE010000023.1:532137-554344 GCA_037157785.1 Cephalotes varians
ATATATATATATATATATATATATATATATATATATATATATATATACACATATACGTCAATCTAATTGTCTTTAACATTAAAATAATACACGAGTTAATACACGCGTTGAAAATGTTGTATCTTAACTATATTCCTCTGCATTTTATGCGGCAAAGATCAACGCGATTCAATCGCTATTTAATCGCGATAAATATATTTATATAATATATTGACATCAACCTCGCTGTCTTTGGCACGCATTCTCAACGAAACTGAAGCATTCAATCGACGGGGAGTTCTCAAAGCAGATCTTATCCACCTTATTGTTATGATGGCAGATTTCGAATTATAGGTATACGCATTATATAAGCGCACTTATAGGGAAGGATCGAGCGGATTTTAATGACTCGTTCTATAAAGTACTATTTTATCATATACCCGCGCTTATCTAACCACCGATCTCAAAAGCAGTCGGTGAAAACGTTGAGAGAGTCTTTTGTTCGTGGCACAGCAGACTTCCTAGAAGAGTGTATCTTCGAAAGCAGAGGTAGTCAAGTATGCATCTGCACGCGGACATTTCGCGTTCATGACACCGTCAATCAGGAGTTTGTGCTTACTTAAAGCTAATAAAAAAGAAAAAAACAACAGATGGCGTATAATCTACTCCTTAAAAGGCGGGTAAATAAAAGAGAATTAATAAATGAGAATATGTTAATTGTCCGAGCCACAACATTTATATGTTCGCTTCTTTTCACATCACGGAGAAGACTAAAGCAAACAGAACGATATAGGCTCGCTAGTAAAATGTTAAAAAAGGAAGATATGTATGCAAAGGTAAAAATATATCAATTCTTGTTGATAATTGTAATTAAGTGTAATACTATTTCTCGTAATTAAATCAATTTTATTTATATGTCCTATGTTGTGTTTGGGAGAGAGGATTGATATTAAAGTAAAGTGAATACAAATATTAAATTATCTACACAAGATTAGATTATCTATACAATCATAGAAAAAATTAGGTAACAAGATCCCCTGGCTCTTCTTTTTTCAAAATACATTTTGCTGGAAAATATAATTAATTAAAAATACGATATGAGAACAATTGTCTTTACATCCGCAAAAATTTACGGATGTAATTCGCCGTAACGTTATAAATAGCAGAAACGTGAATATATAGAGCTTATGGTAATCGAGCCGTGTGTCACGCGACGAGACTGCACGTGCACATACCAATATAGTAATCGATAACTGATAAAAATATTTCTGGTGTAGCATTTCTTGTAATAGGAGAATGTGTACATAATAATGATACACACGGCTTTATCCGGTGTGTTTACGTGCTTCGCTCGCATAGTTATGCATATGAATTATTTTTTAGAACGTCCGAAATATGCGGGCTTTCTGCAAACTTCTAAGACTCCTGCAATATAATCAGATCTCGTTTCGTGCATAGAAGAACTTTCAATGAATACCGTTATTGCACTCGCGAATAGACACACGAGCGCGTTCGAGCGAATGCCCTCCGCGGACCTCGCCGATTTTTGATTTTGTAAGAATAAACTTTGCTTGGAGATAAACGTCTCTCTCTCTCTCTCTCTCTCTCTCTCTCTCTCTCTCTCTCTCTCTCTCCCCCCACGTTTCGCAAACGATGTCGATTCGTTTTAAGTTGCGCAATAAACAGGCTGCATTCGAACTGTTTATAATAGTTATTCTTCTAGTAAGTTAATATATTTATCTAATGTATATCATTCGACCATAGATAAATTTGAAAGGGAACTTATATTTGTAATAATATACAAAATATACAATTTTTTCGTGTGCGTATCTTTAGTTATGGATTGTGGCTCAAATCTTATCTATTTATTATTAACTTTACAATGTATCATTTGAAATTAGTAAAGAAAATGGAAGAAAAATATCGAGATCAGTAAAATTCTTACAAGACAATATCCAAGTATGTAACACGCGGGTTTTGGGAAATTTGATATTAAAATATAGAGTCGATATTAAAAATAATATGTAACATCACATTATATTACATAATATTTTTACAACACGTCAAACTTATTTCGAGATATATATATAATTTTATTTTATAAATACAATTTTAAAATATTTATATTTATAAATACTTTATAAATATATACTTCAAAGATATTTTAAAAATACAATTATAAAAGTATTTATAAAATTATATTCTGCGATTATAAATATTTTTCGTAATAAGTTCTTTATGAGATACTTATTAGTATTAATAATAATAAATTGTGTTAAATTGTGTGTGTTTAATGACATAAAATTATATTTTTAGCTTTGGAATAAAAACTACGTTCTAAGTTCCCAAATAGTAATTAGTGAATAGTGCAATTAGTGAATAGTAATTAAAAACATAAAGACGAAATGTAAAATTCACGAAAATTATTGTTAGGTATAAGATTCCGTTAAATGTTAATAGTTTATTCTATCTTATACAATTTTGTATCTTTTCATATGATCGAAAGAAACGTGTAATGAATTATGTTATTCTTTGTTGTATTCTTTGTGTTCTTTATCCGAATACCTTCTTTCCGAATTTCCATTTGGTTTATAGCTGGGAGACACTGTTTTATGTCATCGCGATAGAACAGGATGCTATCGCATCGTGCCGCTGGCGTTCGTAATAAATTTCGCGGATATACGAGACGCATCAAGTCCTGTTTGCGCGTACGCGAGGGAAGGGAGAAAATGCTGCTCCTCCTCGTTGTCGTCCTCGTCGTCGAGTAGAACGAGACGATATAACCTGTTGCTGTCGAGGGTAACGACATAGGGAAAAAGATAGTAGATGGTAGATGGTTTATATCCATTCCCACCTCGTAAAACCTAATGGTTGAATACGATGCAGATACGATCGGTACGAGATATGAGAGAATGAACGAAAATGCCGACGTGTCACACCCATACAAAAGGACGATCTTTTTTTCTAGGACTCTTATTACACATACGCTGTCACATCGTCACATTCGTCCTTTGACGAAAAGCTTGTTTTGGACGCTCAGAGTTCTTGTGTTGGAAGATCCATCATTTTTTTTTTGCGCATTTTTCAATGGAAAACAAGTTTTGACGTTAAAATGTCATTATCAAACATTTATTTGTGATATGACTATTCCCGAGTAAACAGCGCGATTTCTAGATGATAGGGAGATTTCATCTACGAGATCAGTTAGAGACGTTAATTTTCCGTTGTTCGAACTCTCTCTCGTAAAATTCTCGCAGCAGTATCGATTTCCACTCGTTGCGTGATACACACTAATATTGCACAACGCTTTTAATTCCCATTCTAAGGTCATACGCCTTGCGTCAGGAAACTTTGAGAACTATAACTCCGTCATAGTCGTTAGTCATGTTATGACACCTTGTGAATCTTATTAGTGTACCGACTTGTAACCGTGCAATTATACGAACGGTTGAAGACAATGTTAAACGATAAAAGTAAAAAAAGAACATTTACGTTAGTGAATATTTACTGAATATTCTCAAATGGAAAGAGAGGAAAGAAAATGGAAAAATGAAGCGGGTTGTTACGTGAAGTAACTCTTTTTTTCGTGTCGCTTTCATTCTCGACAAAATACTCATTTATAAAATAAATCTTCTCATTAAAATACTCATCAATTTTCTCATATTTCGTGTATAATAAGAACGAGGATAAGATCGAATCGTCTCAAAGACAGGCTCTCCGCGGACACGGGAGGACCCGGATGAAGTCGTGCACCGAGATACATCTGTGCAATTTCCGTGACATAAAACGCCCGTATTTAACGAATGCATCCTTGCGATTCTCCCGCGCAGAAGATAGAACTTTTCCTTCGCTGGTTCGTGAGCCACTAATAATAACAGTTCGAGGAGAGCGCACAATGGCGATTCGTGAAAGGCCCCTCCGCGTTTGCCTTAAATGCCATGTATCAAGCGCAGGCCGATCACAAAGAAATTGTGGTAGAAACGCGCACTCGTGTCTCTCGACAGCTGACGGGCGGATGACGAATGCGCCTCTCCGGGAATTGCCTCGTTAACGATTTCGCGTACAGCCGGCCGTTCTTCTTTTAGACATATAGGTCGTCGCAACAGCGAGGACAACGCGCAACCGTGTGCCAAGAATTTAGAGAATCGCGGTGGACCGAAGGGGGAAGGGAGCGGGAAACGTCTACGCGTAAATAACGGCGTGATTCGCGCAACACAGCATGCACTTTGTATTCCTACGAAGTACTCCGCGGCGGTCTAGGATATTTATACTGTCGCTTTGTATGCAGCCCGATGTACCTTGGAACGAAGAAGTTACAGAGTGAATCGGATTCGCGGATCGATCCGTTTGCTTATTACGTTTATCGAGATAGATATTCTGCGTTTGACTGTATTGTAAGTTTCAGCCAATTCACCACTGACTTTGCTCCAAGTTTCCAAAAAGGATCCTTGAAATTGCCTTCGAGAGTCGTCTTCAACAGATAGATCAGAGAATTCCGCGCTACCATGTACCGGCGTTCGCATTTCGTATTTTTACGTATCTTTTACATTTAACGCGAAATGGGATATGAACATGCTCTGTTCAGAACATAAATCATCTCGCGCCGTTTTTCAAGCAGTTGGAAGAGACAAAAGGATATCGCGGTTGATGCATTACCGTCGTGAGTACCTGTCAAGTGCAAAGGAACCGGGAGTGACGATGAAGAAGACAAGAAGAGGGGAAAGGACATCAGAGTAGGGAATTATGGAGATGAGTCCCTCATGAAGGGAAAGATAGAGGAAAGAAAGAACGCATTAACCGTAGTCCGTGAAGCGGCTGGAACGTCTACCAGAGTATCCATCAAGAGGGAGAACTTTTCTGATAAAGGCTCATCTTCGGGTTATCGAATAGACTGTCGGTCCTAATTACAAGAGGAACGATGGAGGAAACGAGATGATTGTGCAACAATGCACTATCACTACCTGTGCTCATTTCGCGATGGTGTTTGGGTCGTCGGTTCATTACATTCGTTACTTTCGCCAATCGAATCACACGACAGCTTGAACCGCGAAGATTCCCCAAGATTTAAGATTTTAAAAGAGACGCTTCCACAAGAATAGCCAAAGATACGAAGATACGAAGATAGATCCTAAACATACCAAGAAACAATTATACTATATCAAAATAGTGATAAGAAGATACCAATTAATACTAAAGGATTTAATAAAATAATCTCGGAATGTACATTATGTGACAGGAATAAACGAAATTCTTTTACATTATATGATATCTTAGCCATCCATCTTAACAGAATGAGTGCGGAGAGAATAATGAATGGAGAGAGAGAGTCAAAAAGAGCGCACGAATGATAATGCGGAAAAGCTGCGGAATTAGCAATTCGCGCAGCAGGATCAGTAAAATTACATAGAGAATAGTTCAAACACAGTAAAAATGAGATTGCATGATTGCATGCAATGTGTGATGAACAAGATCGCATACAATTCGCAAAGCAAACAATATCGTAATGAGAGGGAGAATCAATAATGAACACAAGTACCAATCATCAATGTGTTCTAGACGAACTGCACAGATTATGGAAACAATTCCAAGCTAATATAACAGGCAGAGCAAAATGAAAAGCACATGAGCAATTCTAACAAATCAAATCAATAAAATGCTGAATCCAAAAAATTGCGCGTGATTCGAAGTTTACTTATGTCAAGGTTGGCGCTTTTCGTACGTTTTGAATACATCCTTGAATAAGTATTTCTTAGATATCAAACATCCATATGTTTTACACTGGAATATATTTTCATATTTCTGAAATAAATAGAAAAAAAACATAATTTCTTAAAAAGTTCCTTTTTTCTTTTAAAAAAATCTATGTTGCTTGAATTTTAATAAAACGAAGAAATGGGCATCACGATATCATTGTGCAATTTGTATTGCTTATAGCTACACATCCGTAGATGAAGTTAACAATATACTGAAAAAAAGAAAATGCAATCTATCTTGTTACATTTTAATGGCGGACAAACATTTGACATGACGACTATCACAAGGGTTAAATACATTGGTATGAAATCATATCTTCTTATATGGGTCATATACTAATATGTTATAATTATAACTATAATTACAGAATATTTGTCAAATGACGCTTTAGAAGCTACGTCTGTGGATAGAGAGATGTTGGTCAACGTAAATTGTCCAATTAAGATGATACTCAATTATATAAGAAAAGTTGCACGTGTGATTGGTACATGCAAATAAAAGTCAAATAAAATAAAAATTTTGAAATATATTGATTAAACGAAAATACGAAAATATTAATTTTATTAATATATCGTATGATTTCAATTTATAAAATGTGATGTCTTTTAAATCAACGTAAAAATCAATATCTTATAGAAAACAATTTCTTTCAGGTGAATTCGATTTGTGCGATGAAGTAAATTGTCAATTGAAGAACACATCTCTTTATGAATCTTGTACACGTGGAACAGATATTCTTCAATCAGATTTAACATACTTTATCGTTACTTTCGAACGTAAATAATAACATTATGATTATTTATTGTTAAAATTATAGGAGATACTTTTTAGGAGATGAAAATGGGCAGATGATAAATCTTACGCCGCTTTTAACTGGAAAGGTAGCCAAAAAGTATTGCGACATTCTATCGAAAATCCAAAGACCATCGCGAAAAACTTCCGTTAAATCTGCGCTCAAAAAGCATAATAATGTACAATGAAAATAATTAAAGAATGTTACTTTACAATCAGCTGCAAAGTAAATGCATTTTAGTATTAAACTATGCATATTGAAAAAATATATGGATCTTATTAAATATAATGTTTTTAATATATATAATTGCTTTGATGAAAATATATTATGAAACTTGAGAAGTTTATTAGGTTTATTTGAAAAGCTATTCTAAAGTATATTATATACATCATATATACATATATCTATATGGGCTAGTTCTTATAATAAATTTTCATCTAGTTCTCGAATACTTTTATCTCTTATTGTAATATCATAAAACTTTCCATGCCTTCCAATTCCATGGTCAATGAATTTTTTCGCGCCTGGAACACCTTCTTCTAATATCAAATGTGAAGAGTTATCCTTCTCGAACTGCAGTGCCTCTTCTATTTGCTTTGGCGAAAACATGGCAAAATATGCTGAAGCACGATCCGCCAACAAACTTTTTTGCGGGAATTTTACAAGAGAAATGGCCAAATTCGTTGCTGTACCCAAAGCTGAAAGAGATTGGATACTTGAAAATAGACACACACATATATCAATGATTATATAATCAAGTGGTCTTAACTTAAAACAATATATATATAAACATACGAGTAAAAACACTGCAAAATCTTTATTTTGATGTAATTTATTATAAATCAAGTATTTTGCATCTAATGTTTTCCCTCCCTTATGTAATTTAAAAATAAATTCAAAAAAAGTTTCACCATACCTGAACCGCAACATGTGTATCTATGTGCAATTCCCCAATCAAATGCTTCCTGTGCAGTAGCTTTTCTTCCTGTTAGAATCAGATCCATAGCTCTGGAATATCCAATCATGGCGGGTAAACGGACAGTACCTCCACATGAAATTGGAATGCCAAAACGTCGGTTTAAGAAGCCTACTGTCGCTGTATCCTCTATGACTCTCAAGTCGCACATTAAAGCAAGTTCAAATCCTATTCCAACTGCACATCCACTCAGAGCTGCGATCAATGGCTTTTTGGATAATTCAGTTCTATTTGCCTAAAGAATTAAAGAAACTTGTTGTATCTGAACAAATACACAAATGTTTCAAATATATATGTTATATACCAGTGGTCCAAAATGTGGTATGCTTTCTTCGTTTTCACCATCGTAGTTCGCAATCTCTTTGAGATCGTAACCAGCACAGAAATTGCCTCCTTCTCCATACAACACTCCCACTAATGACTCTTCATTATTTTCAAATTCATCCAGCGCTTCTGATAATAGATGTGCAGTCGCTACGTCCAGACAATTCCTCTTTTCAGGACGATTAATACCAATTGTAGTCACTTTGCCCATCTGTTTCACCAATATCGTTTTTTCTAAAATGAAATACGAAATGAAATACGTTAGCAAATCTTACGTCTGCTTGTACATATTTTTCGTGATATTTCGAATACATACCTTTATCTTTGTCGACATTCGCATTCGCAGCAGGTTGAGAGGTTAGGGTTCGTCGTACATTATTTCTCAGTGTACGATTAAAAAAAACGGACAATTTCCTTAGAGAATGCATTTTTCGTTATTATAAAATATCTTTCGTGATAGTTTATGATTTCGAGAATATAAGCTTTAATATAGCTTTAACTAAATTTAAGATGTAGAATTTTATCAAATTAAAGAACTTTTATCTAATTAACTTAAGCTGTCACGTAACAGCACTTCCTCGATAGATGATAACAAAGTCATACAAAATATGTTATAAACTTCTTTTTCTTCTTTTTCCTTTTATTTTTTTCAATGAGAGGCAACACCAAACTTACGTTTAAATAAGCGTCCTACAACAATGTGCTATTGTACGATATATCGACTACATCGTTTGATTATCGATATATCGAATCTTTGAGTAATCGTACAATCGATGAAATTATCATTTAAAATATAAAATTGGAAAATTTTTTAATATATATACAGCAAAAAATTACAATAATTAATACAAAAAATTTTAATATTATTGAAAAGTAAATGATTTTGGAAAATTATTTAAAAAATCTTTTCTTGTTTTACTTGTGTTTAAATTCTTTATCTGTTAAATTTATCGCTTACATTTTTCGAAATGTTAATAATTATATTCAGACGAAATAATAATGTATTCTGCAATTTTTTATAACAAACATCAATTATTAATTAATATTTAATTAATTATAATTTTAGCGGGAAACATATTTTAAAGTTTTTTACAAATATTAATATTCCATTAATTTTTTATTTCTTAAAAAGGTTTTTTTTTAGAGACTTAGAGATGCGTATCATATGACACATACACACAAATATTAATATATTATATATTTTAATATTAAAAAAACCTCTTTAAGAAATAAAAAAATTAATGGAATATTAATATATTAATATTTATAAAAAGACTTTAAAATATGTTTCCCGCTAAAATTATAATTAATTAATCAGATACCGATATGGTATATATATCAAATATTCCTTTATCACTTCGGGACACACTTCAATTCAATCCTTTATGATCGATCGTTTTTGACAATAGCAACCGATAAAATTCGACAACAAGACTCAAAGAATAAAACGACCAACGATAATTTAAGCCAACAGTCTAGAAGAGATGAGGACGGGTCAAGCTGAAGCCGGGAGATGTGGGATCAGCTACCTGAGCTGATATTGACGCAGATATTCGGCCATCTCGATCGTGCCGATCGCGCCAGCGTCAGCCAAGTCTGTCGATCATGGAATCGCACGTTGTCCTCACCTGTGCTCTGGCGATCCGTCACGGTCCTGATCGATCGAGATCTGCGCGGCGATTTCCCCCTGGCAGGAGAACTGGCCGTAAGAGAATTTTCGCTATTCGAAATGAGATTCTTCCCGATGAATTTAATTACAAATCTATCGTAGAACTTGAAATCAAGTTGTGAAATAGAGATCGTAAATTTGAAGAAGGTAAATTTCAAAAAGAGTTGATCTACTTTAGAAAGACAAAAGAGGAATAAATATTGTAATAGTGAGAAGAAGCTCACTATATAATATTTTTGTAAATTCAAATCCTCTCAAATCTTATCGAGAAATTCTTATCGATCTTTGATTCAATCGCTTTAATCATTTTAAGATCTTGATGATTGAAAATTTGCTGTGTTGTATTGCCATTATAATATATTATGTTATTAATGTTAACATTCAATATAGGTATCGATTTATCGTATTGACAGGCAAAATATGGACAGCATATGCGCAGTCTGGAGCTCGCCTTTTCACGACCGTACATCTCACCGAGACAGATCAGAATCAGACGCAACACTCAGGCCGAGGCGGGCGCCGATTTTCTCGCGATCGTGCGCGCCAAGGACGTGCAGCTACGACGGTTGACGTTGACGAACTGGGTGTTCGGCTACAAATGGGGCAATCGGGGAACATTACTCTGTGCCCTGGCAAACTTTTTGCGGTGATCCAATTGTTTTTGTATTGATCTCAATGGATGAAATTTAAGAGATTTAAAACCCTTTTTCCTTTTTATAGCGGTCAACGCAGTCTGGAGATCCTGAGTTTATTAAATGCCGACTTTGGAGTGACTGACGTCTTGCGACTGCTGGGAACAGTTGCCAAAGGATCTGGCGAACACCTAGTCTCCTTGGATCTCCGCGGCGCTTTCAGAGAATGGCAAGCTCCTCACGACAATCCAAGGCACGTAAACGCTAGAAAATATTTTATATGCATGAATATACAAATGACAAAATCTTAAGTGCTTTCATAACTTCAAGATTTATTCAATTGATTAATTTATAACAATTTTATATAAACCATAATTAACAATGTGTTTGAATTATTTTCTAGATACTTGCGTCTGCTGGGTCGTTTTCATGCGCTAACTCTGTTGAAATTGGATTATCCGGCTTTATCAAATCACGCTCTTGACGCTCTTGCAAGCGGAGCATCGAAAACGCTGAAATATCTGTACATATCCGTGAGAGATTCGGATTCTAGGCAGCATATAGTAGCGGACGCTGCCTGGCGCAACTTGGTGTTAGCTTGCCCTGATTTGACAGTGTCCTATACTATAGGTATAACAAAATGTTGCTATACATCTCTATTCTGATTGCCTCAACCTTTCACTATAGAGTATATATTTCATATAGACTTTTATATAGACTTAAAATCTGTTCGTTTTTTTTTTCACTTCCGAAATCGATAATCTTCATAATTAAATGCAATTAGATAAATAATTTTCAAATTTATTTTTTTTTATGGAATAGTTTCCTAAAAATATAGAAATTTAATTTAACAAGAATATATTCAATTTTCATTTGCATATATATAATTGACAACAGACTTATTCAGAATTATTGCATCATTCAGCTTTTCAAGTTTGATTTCTAGTAAACATCTCACATTACGAGGATATGTACTACTTGCTATTGCCTAGTGTCCCACTAGCCAAGTTCCATATGTTCAGCGGGCATGTATGGGATCAGAGCAGGTCTCGGAACTTCAGGAACACAATCGGTCTGATAATTACTCAATATACGAATACCTTAGGTATTTTACAAACTGTATTTATTAATTTTCGAGATTTAACGAAATAAAATAAAATATTTGTTAGTGCTGAATTTACGTAAGCTCTATAAATCAAATTCTTTTTGGTGAATGAATTCTGTAACTATACGTTAAAAATTATACGTTAACTATATGTTATGAACTATATGTTATAAATTATCAGAACAAGATGAAGAAAAATATTTTCTCTTGCAGTCGAAGTTATGCTGCAGCTTAGGAACAATCGTGAATCACTCGACGATTTGTTGATGTCCATGCTGATACATTGCAAGCGTTTGACGAGATTACAATATGATGGAATTATAAGAAGTCTCGAGACTTTAAACGAGATATGTCAGCTTCAAGCTGAACGTAAAACCCGTAAGTAGGAATCAAAAAACACAGTCGTGTCAGCGTATTTATTACGGTAGCAATGAATATGATCGTATGAATGTGATCGTAGATTTCAGGACAATACATGTGAAACCTCGAAACGTCAACATTCAAAATCGTGCTATACTAAATGATATTAATTATCGGTATGATCGTAAAATGCACGAACAAGGAGTCGATTTTCGGATTGAAGATCCCACCTCGATTCTATTTTTCTATTGATTCATCTTGTTTCTGTTACAACAGTTGAGTGTTTATGATTTGGAGAAAAAAATGCTATATTTATCTTGATGTTTTGCGACGTCATATGCCTGACAAATCAAACCTTTTTTTATTAAATATGATGACAAAATAATAAAATTGTCCACAAATGAAATAATATACGATTGTATTGTAACAGTACAAATGGTGTACATAAAAATATAAAAATTTTAAAATTGATTAACAACTAATTTTAATTTAAATCTTAAAAAATCTTAAATGACTAATACGTATATATATATATATATATATATATATATATATATATATATATATATATATATGATATGTATCTATATTCGGACATAACAGTATGAATATTATTAAGTTTATTATTTATTCAATTGATGAGATAAATTGTCAATTTATATAAAATTATTAAATTGCATTTTTTCCACATTTTCTTATCTGTGATACGATAAATATAGTAATATAATATAATAAAATAGCAATTATAGAAAAGTATACATATGTACATCAAAATGACACATTAATTATGAGAATCTGATTGTACTTTACAGAACAAATGTTAACATTCATGTATAACAAATAACATTATATATCACAATCAAAAATATTTTTTATAAAAAACATTCAAGAAAAGGATTAAAAAAATAATTTTAAATTGTATATGAAAAATGTTGGTATTTAATTTATTCTTTTAAGTTTTTCTTATGTTCCCAGACAATATACATGTCTAAAAAACATCTTTATGACATCATAAATACGTGTTGTTGCATGACATCACGCGTGTTGTTGCTGGATTGTTACATTCATCAAATTTAACAAACCAATGTAAAAAAAATTTTTTCATTGGGATGTTTTATATATCCATCTTTTACTTTATGCAGTAATATACACATTATTATATCACTTATAACTAATAATATCTTCCTCTAACATATAAAAAGGGATATTATTATTTTTTTCATTATTAGTATCACGGACGGATTCTTCGTCACTAAAAATATATTTATCTATCATCCTAAGGTAAAAAAAGTTTAATCCAAATATAATATTTCCGGAACTTCAATTGTATAAAAGATTTATTATCTAGATCTTCTGTTATCAAGCCAAAATAATTATTTAAGGAAGGTTTCTAATTTAGACGATTGATTTTAAAGTTAATTGATTTAAAAAATATAATATTTTTTTAAATAAAAATATTTAAAATATTAATGTTTTACGTATATGTTTATGCATTTTTATCTTAAGAAACATTTAATTTTATTACGTTTTATATGTATAATAAAAAAAAGTAATTAAAAAAAATGTATTCAATACAAGATCTTGAAACAATTCTGTTCACAGTATCTCAAAATTTATGCCATTCTACTGATTAACAATTCAAAGTTTATTTTAATCTTTATAAATATAATTAATCTATCTCAATAGACAATTAACTTAATTGTTAACAAAATGGCAATCAATTAAATCGAAAAATACAAAAATACAAAATTTGACTCAATTTTATAAAATTTGCATACAAGCTGTAAAAAACACGTTTGAAGATACTGACATAAATCTGATAAGAGATGTAGTGTTTGAACACATTTCAAAGTAGAAGTCAATCGATTTAATAGTTATATGAAAAGCTTGGAACAAAATTGAGAAACATAGTTTTGAGATATTGTCATTTTATTATAGATAGAAAAAAGGTAATTTATTACCTTAGAGATGTTATGTACCACGCCTATTACACCTTCTCTAAATCAAAGAACGTAGCAGATGTATTATTTAAAAAGAATTTAAAATAGGAAGAGTTTAATTTGAGAGAGAGAGAGAGAGAATGTGCGCGCGCGCGCGTGCATGTGTGTGCTGATCGCGCTAGAATTTTTTGATCGCCATCCCTGATATCGTTTATTAAAACATCAATAAATTGTTGAAATCGCTGTGAGAATGTATTCTTTAAAACTATAAAGATTTAAAAAATATTAAAAAAATCGATTTTTTTACACTCTAAACTCAGAAAATTCTTAAGAGATTATAACAATTGTCCGTAGGACGTTGTCTCAAATTTCTCAAAACATTAAGTTTCCTCACGTTGACGTAGTAAATCTCGTAAAGATAAGTCCGCTTCAACGACAAGACTTCATGTGAGTATTAAGAACAGTTCGTGTGATGAAACCTTTACTGCAACGAGGACAAATATACGGTCGTTCACCCGTATGATATCGCTTGTGAACAACCAAAGTGGACCTCTGCGTAAAGGCTTTGCCACATTGGTCGCACGAATACTTCCGTTCTCCGGTATGAGTGACATTGTGGGTCCTCAGCATGGTATCACAAGCAAAACACTTGCCGCACACCTCGCAAGTATACGGTTTTTCGCCGGTGTGTGACCTATTGTGAATTTCGAGACCTTTCGCGGTTTTCAGCTCCTTGCCACACAGTGCACAAAGGTACTTGCGTCTCTCGTTCGATGGGTCACTGTGAGTCCTGATCTTGTGCTGCTTCAGCATCGACCTGTACTTGTAGACCTTGCCACAAACGTCGCATTTGTGTTTAGACTCATTCTCGCTAGATTCCTCAAACTTCTCATCCGATGCAGAATCGTAGTGGTAGAGACGATTGTGCTCCTTCAAGCTACGCAACATGCTCTTTTGCAATCTACATCGACGTGATCTCTATACCGTAAAGTTAATTGATTTAAAGTATTGCGATATTATTTTTAATCCCAAAGGAAGTATGAGGAAGCCTTACACTTTATTTTCTAAAGCAGGTCGAGTATATAGGAGAAAGTCAAGTGCGTACCGATAAAATAAATCGCCTAAATAGTACCTCATCAATATTTTATATTTTTACTCAATATATGCAGCATTTAGTGACAAAAATTAATAATTTCATATTTTTGCTGCTAATATTAACTAAATGTTACTTACATTAAAAATATAAAATATTAACGAGGTATCATTTAGGCAACCATACGCATTTGGCAACTCTCCCCTATAAGATTCTTGATAACAAATAAATCACTGACAAAGAAATTATTTTAATATGAGACGCGATCGGGAAACGGAGTCAAACTCACATTTTTTCCGAATTCAAAGAATTTAGAAAAATTTAAACACATATGGATTTCGTCTGAAAAGTGCCATAAATAAATTCAGCAATAATAGCAGATTCAACGATCAAGAAAATATACCTGTATACATCGTTAAAGATGCTATCACACGCGTTGCATCGCTGCATGAAATCGTGCGTCGCCGTGTGCGCGATTAGAACGTCCTTGTCGGCGAAATCCTCGTTGCAAATTTCACACGTGAATTTCTCGATCTGGTGACGTTGCCGTTTGTGCTTCTCCACGTCAGTTACGTTGACACCCATGAAGCTACATTGGGTGCATGGCACGGTCTTCGGTGTGTGCGACTTCTTCACGTGAGCGTTAAGCATGAACTGCTGGGGATAATTTTTACTACAGGTGACGCACTTGAAAGGTCGATGGATGCCGTGCGCTATCCTTAGATGCGCAACCAATCTGGTAACGAAGTGGAACTTTGCCTGACACAATTCGCAGGTCTTCTCGCTACCTTCGAATCTGCCAAAACAGCAAACGTTTGAAGAGTTTTTTTCTTTTTACAGATGGACTTGGATTGAGAGAGAGAGAGAGAGAGAGAGAGAGAGAGAGAAAGATAATTTACTTAGGTTAAATTCCATTCAGATTTATACAATTATTTTCTCTAACATAAATTGTCAATTGTAGAATATATACAATTTGAGTCAATAAGTTAATAAACAAATATCTACAAAAATATTTCACTAAAATATCTAATTAATAAAATTTCCAATTCTACAAAAATTTTAGAAATAAAAATTGAAAATCTACTCTTTTGTATCATAAACGTTTAAATTCAATTTTTAAATTAAATTTAGCTTTAATCACTTATCAGTTATACTTTTAAAGTAGTTAAAAAAATAGCTTTAAAATAATCAAAAAAATTGAAGAAAAAATTCCAAATCTGATCTAAAATCTAAATCCATTATAATTTCTTGTATTTTCTGGCGAGAAATAAAATTATAAATTATAAATTAAATTTTTTCAGATAAATTTTGAAATAAAAACTTTAATTTCTGCGATGTTTGTAAAGTAATTTTCTGTGGATATGAAATGTACATACGCGAGATATTAACATAAATTATATGCAACTCACTTTTGTCCAAGATCAGGCAGGTCCTCATTCTTCACCTTCAAATCGTGATTATTCGTCCACTGGCTGCAATGATCGATACACATTTACATATAAGTCGTAGAAACGCAACCGTAATTCTACTAATACTCATTCATTACCTAGGATAAAATCGATGCTTTTATAAAGTGCGCTTCCGCAGCTGAAGAGAACTCACAGATCGCATCGTAAAGATGTGGCAAATGAGTGGCGAATGAGATTCAATCGCGAATTTTAGAAACGTAATTAAAATCATTTCTCATTCAAAATTGTTTATGTTGCATTTATTATAAAATATTACAATCGCAATCAACAAGACAATCCTAATTAGGTAGAGATCGGAATGTATCGGAAGTTCTCCATCTCATAGCTTTGGCTGCACAACCTTCTCGTGCACTTTGCAATGTCTCTTGAGCAAAGTGTTGGACACGAATCCTTTGCCACAATCTGAGCATTGGTAAGGCCTCTGACCCGAGTGGTACCGCAGATGCAGAACTAGGGACGTCCTTTGCGTGAAACCGCGGCCGCACTGCGGACACACATGCGGTTTATCGCCCGTGTGCGTTCGTTTATGGATACTCAAGTTTTCCTTGCTAGCGAACTTTTTGTCGCATATGTTACATTCAAAGATTCTCTCACCCGCGTGATTGCGCTTGTGCACTGTCAATCGTCTCATTGACGACAATTCCGCACCGCACAGGTCGCACAAGTGCTTCGCTGGTGCTTCCGTAAATCCATGCTGATTCTTCATGTGTCTCTCCAGCAACCTCTTGTACACAAATCTTTCCGGGCAGAACTTGCACGCATGTCTCGTCCTCGCGTTTCTCGCGGCGGTCTGTTTGCCGGCGTGATGTGTCATTAAGTGCACTAATAGGTTCTTCTTGTACAGATAATGCTTACAGCAATGCTCGCAACGATATAGATGCTTGTTTGTGTGCGCGTTCTGGTGTTCTAGATACTCGGTCCTGTGGAAAAAGCCCTTACCGCAAGTCTCACATTTGAAGCTATAATCTTTCGCGTGCCGACGACGATGGCACTCCAGATTAGACTTTTGATTGGTGCTGTATTCGCAGAGATCGCAAGTAAACACCCTCAGTCCCGTGTGTATCAGTTTGTGGCGAGCTATGTTCATCGGACTGCGAAATGTTTTGCTGCATTCGTCGCAGCTGAACGCTCGATCAATATTGTGCAGGTTCTTCAGATGCTCCACGAGCTTTCGCGTGTGGCGGAAGCGAGCCCCGCATTTGACGCATTGATGCACGGCGCGCAATCTACCTCGTCGTTGCCTGAAAGAAGGGGATTATAATAAAATACGCGTTTCATTGATAGAATTTTGCAAAAAAAAAAGAACAAAAATTAAGTAAAACAATTTCCCACTGAAAAATTAAATAACTATATTTTTGTAATGTACTAACCCAGATAGCAAAATGCTAGCAGTTTACTGACAGATTGACAGCAAATTCAATCAGATTTTCACTGCAGATCCATAGCAGTCTGTGTCCGTATTAAGCTCAGGATCTGTCAACAAAGCTTATTGACATGCATATGCAGATTAGCGACAGAAAACTGAGCAGAATCTGCGCGCGCGGGCAATCTGACGGAAGATTAGCAGCAGAAACCAAGCAGAAGCTGCAAATCCTGCTCGGTTTCTGCCACCATTCTCTTAGCATAGTATGTCAGCAAGCTTTGTTATATTTCTGATGGTAGTCTGCCAACATTGCTAGATATTATTACAGACTCTGTGTGAAATTTGTTGCCTTTCTACCTAAAAAATTGGTAGCTCAAAATCTGTCTCTGCAAGCTTGGCTATCTGGGAATGTAGTAGAAATATTGACGATTTACTTTTATTTTTTCATTTTGTGAGCGATACCTACCCTTTTAATTACTTGTCTTCAACAAATAGATGTAATAACATAGAAAACCTTAACAATGTTAATAATTCTGAAGAGCTTTGCTACTTTTGAAAAATTAAAATAAAACTGCAAATAAGAATAACATTTATACTTCATTAAATAATATGTGTGTTTTATGTTATAAGAATAAGTTATTTAAGATTAAATTACAAGATTTTATAAATAAATTTGAGATATTTTATTCGGACAGATTTCAAATTTTTAAAAAGAAAGAACATTATTCCATCATATTAGCTATAACATATTAAATATGCATCACTCTTAAAATAAATATTGTAAAAATACAACATTTCATAAATATATGCGAAAGAGAATAGATTACATTTAAAAATAAAAATATTAATTTAGATTTTACACAAAAATAATATGCACAATTATAAAACAAATTATTGCAGTCTAAGCATTTTGATATTTTTAAAATCTAATTGTCCTTTCATTAATAATTTTCAAAAAAATAATATCAGGATTACTGAACAATATTTTTTTTTACTAGTTTAAAAAAGTAAATAGGGGAAAGACGCCGACATAGATCTCCTAAAGCGATACTCTTATTTCTCGAAAATTAAACATTGCACTTTTAATATTGATAAAAACATGATTTGTTTAGATTAAAAAAAATCAAATCCAAGTTGTATTAAGATAGATAAGATAGTAATTTAACCTATTCTTTATATTAGTTTACGTTATATTAGTTTATACTGTCTTGTGTGTGCTACATGTTTGCGTCTTACGGGAGCAGTGTAAAGTTTGTGTATAAATCTACAAAAAATGTTTTACATCGAAGTGAAAAAATAAAAAATCTTCATATACATTAAACTTGTAGGTATTTTGTACAAATGACTCTTCTGTAAAAGAAAAAATAGAAATATATGGCATGCCTACTTTTGGGGTTCATTTTCTCAGACATTTTTGCTTATCTTATAAAAAAGTTAATTATTACAAAATTCAAAACAGTATTATAAAAAACTGGCATATCATTTGATAGAAAATACTAGTTTATATTTATGTTTTTAAAGACTTATTTTTAGTTTTTTATTTAAGAAAAATATGGATCAAAAACAAAGTAGTAAATATCAGCGACCTTTCTTTCCATAATTCCTTACTCACGTATGTATACCTGTGAATAATGATTCCATCCTAGATCTAGTGAAACGAGGTCAAAAATGAAGAAGATGCCTATTCTACTACAAGAATCATGTATTATATGAGAGTCATATACATAAATATATATATGTTTACGATGCTCGATATACAATTCTCAACATATATGATTTTTAGGACAAGATAGGCATATTTTGAACTCGCTTCACTAGATCTAGGAGGGAGCGAATTATTATTTGCGAGTGTACAAACTTTCGGATATACAAATTTTGTTTCTCTAAAAAATTATATAATACAATTATAATTTATACAACAAATACGAAATTAGAATGATGCATCCTAATGTAAGAGTTATTGGCTATGTTTACACTTTGCATTTGGGCGACGGGTCCCAAATTCAACCTAAATTATTTAGATCCCTTGCTGTAAACACTTGTAAGTGATTTGACCTAGTTTTAGATATTTTCTCGTATTTTAGTGACTTGAATACGGCCCTAAAATAGGCCGCTTATAACTTCGATGTAAACGCGCGCTACCCAACTTAAAGATTTATTAATTTTCTCGTTAGAATTTACTGCGTTGTAACTGTGTTTAACTACGTTTACTATGTCCATAATATCAATTTATAACAATCCGCGAAAATACTTTTAGACCTATCTTGGCTCACGTATAGATCGCACAGAGGTCTCTCGATAAACGTAGTCATTGATTCTGCGGGTTCTGGATTTAATTCTAACTCTTGTATGTTTGGATTTATAAATTGAAGAGTTTGAAGCTTTGTGATATATGAAGTGAATTATAATTCAGGAATAAATTGATACGTACGTATATTGTAATCGTAACAATAATTATAAATATAAAATTTACAAAATTTTTCTCTATTTAAAATCTTTACTACAGTAGTAAGAGAGAAGTAGTAGTTGTAAGATTTTTACTTTTTACTGAGATGTCTCAGTTAATTTGTATAGTAATATATCTAATTAAAAATTATGTTATTTAAAACCGATTTAACCGCGATAAAGAAGTAGACGTTGTACAGATAATATAAAATTCAAAACTCAAGAAATAGAATTAAGCTTGTTTGTTTTAGAATTCATCATATAGATTAGTATTATTTAATTATTATGTCAGAAATATGCTTCATCGATTATTTCATATTACATTCCAAAAGTTTTTAAGAATCATTCTTTTAAGACAATCTTCGATATTCATTAAATAAATTGAAATTTGTGAATTGATTGTAACAACACATGTTTTCGCGCAGATGAGATCATGTGCATCCTGGAATTAATATAAATGAATTTAATCTCATCGATACGTTGGAGTAATTTCTCTAATAAATATTTAGCTATCTATTTTATCTTGTTGCGTAGAAGAGACCAATTCCTGTGTAAAGTCCATAATTATTTTTTTAATGGATATCACAGGCAACGGCGGTAACGGTCCGGGATGTCGTTTCCTGTGACAGATAAGTCCGGGTTTCTGCGCAAAGGTATGCCCACATATATCACAGATATACGGCTTCTTTCCGGTGTGAATTAATATGTGTTGCTCTTGTGCGGTCTTTCTGGGGAAAGTTTTGCCGCAGACCGGACAGGAGAACGGCCGGATACCCTGATGAATCCTCAAGTGAAGGTCCAAGTCCCTCTTCTGGCCAAAGGTCTTACCACAAGTGGGACAGACAACCTTCTCCTTTCGTTCATGCCAGATTAGGTGTTGATCGAGATTTTCCTGCGTGGTCAAACCACGCTTACATATTTTGCATTCAAAAGCCGGCTTGTTGTGTCGATACTTCATATGCGCCTTGATGGCAGGCATATTTTTGCAGGCATGCCCGCAAATGCTGCAGATGACAGGCGGAGCGCCACTATGTACCTGATTCATGTGTTGCTTCAGGTCGTTCTTGATCTTGAATTGCTTCTTACAAACTGTGCAAGAATGTTGAAAGCCGCTGGTGTGTTTCCGTATAAAGTGATCTTTCAGGGTGCATTTATTATTGCTCTTGTACTCGCAGATGTTGCAGGGATACAGAAGAGGTCCGTGAACATTCATGACGTGGCGCTTCAACTCTCGCTTCAAGCTAAAGCTCTGGTAGCAAGTTTGGCACTGATATTTGTGCAGACTCATGTGTTTTATCATGATAGCTTTCTGGCTGAAATGTTTGCCGCATGTGGCGCACTCCAAGGAAAGTTTAAGTTTCTTTTTGTCAATTTTGTTTTGACTCTGTTTTTTCGTTTTCTCTTCTGTCGTTTTTCTTTTTCTAGCAATGTGTCGTTTGATTCTATTTGATAATAAATCGTACTCAGGTACGCATTCTATGTTTTCGGGTGAGTGTTCCGCATTGGCGTCCACGACGTTCAGAGGATCCATGGATGAATCACTAAAACATAAATTACGAACAAATTAAATTTTATTACACGATGTAAGATCTATCGCTGGATATTGTACTTACTTACTTGAGATATTAAGAGTGTTGAATGATTTCCAGTTTTTTTACACGGAAATATTTTTAATCTACAAAGAGAATGTGAAAAATATAAACATATGATTACATTAAGTCAAATCCCAAATGTAGACTATAATTAATGTAATGTAAAATATTTTTAAACATGTTCCAGCATTAATAAAAAAATAATCAAATAGTCGTCTAAAAATGATGCTTACATAATAAAAATTTTATGGTAAATTTTTTAATAACAAATCAAAAATTAATTCGTATTTATTTAAAATCTTATTACTGCCAAAAATATTTCCAATTAAAAAAAAACACTCTGAGTGATTAATATGATTTATATAGAATTAAATACGTGTCGAACAAAAAATATAATATTAATATCATATTTTATAATATTAATAATATATCTTAATTAAATAGAACATTACGTATTCAATTCTTTTATGTCACATTCGTTGTCACACACAGGAAATCAATATGTACAATATTTAAAAAAAAATTGTGATTTTTATTTTATTGTAAACTACATACAAAATACAGTAGAAAATTGCAAATATTTATACTTCAAAATTTCACATAAAAAAGCGCGCGCGCGCGCACACACACACCCACACACACACACACACACACACACACGCGCGCGCGCACACACGCACACACACACACACACACGCACGCACGCACACACA